>JAEUWQ010000330.1:0-23098 GCA_018524765.1 Podaxis sp. AQ799166 | reverse complement strand
TGCATTGGGAATAGCAAGGGAGTAATACTGCCTGGGAAAGGGGGGGATCGACGAACAGGGGGTGTGCGATTGGCAAATAGATTCTTTGACTCCAATACAGCAATGAAGTTGCAGACAGCGGCATATAGGTGGGGTTCAGGAGAGGGAAGGTCTTCCTGAGCTGCCTTGTGAAGGTCTTG
This sequence comes from Podaxis sp. AQ799166, assembly GCA_018524765.1. Lineage (NCBI taxonomy): Eukaryota > Fungi > Basidiomycota > Agaricomycetes > Agaricales > Agaricaceae > Podaxis > Podaxis sp. AQ799166. The sequence goes on along the minus strand of JAEUWQ010000330.1, from coordinate 22,919 downwards.
AGTCCATTCTAAGACGATGGACGTCATGGTTACTAGTTCATTTTCCTTCTCATCTGAGGCCTTGGTAGGGGTGGGAGAAGAAGGGAGAATGGAGGGAGCAGCCTTAGGAGTGGTCTGCTTGTGAGGGGGTGGGTGTGAGGGAGATCTGACTGGAGAGTTGAGATCCATGCCAGAGGGAGGGGGAGCTGAGCTTTGGAGATGACCTGAAGCATCAGTGTGAGGGGGAGTGGAGGAACTGGGGGGATTCTTCAACTCATAGACTACAAATTGACCCATAGAGTTGTCATGGATGCAAAGGAGCCCTTTTGAGGATTTGATCTTGTATTCGAGCGGTGCACTACCTGGAGACACCTGGCCAGTGATACTGATGCCTTGCTCTTGCTACAAGCGATGCTGGGGAGTCTTGGGGACTTCTTGAAACATATCATCAGTGTATTGGGGGGCAGACAACTTTTTGCGACGGCCCATAGTGCTAAGTACAACCAACCAACGAGTAGATGATGGTGGTTGCTGGAAAAGGAAGGTTTTTTGGTGAGGAGTTTGAGTGGATGAGAGAGGGAGGGTTTGGAAGCATAAGGAACAACATTTAGTGAGTTTGAATAAATGGAGCTGGATAGGGATGAGACTGGCAATGGCCTCAACTCCTCCAGTGGGTGTAGTGCAAAATGCACCAGTGATCCAGAGTGTGGCTGACCATTGCATTTGCTGGAGTTGTTTGATAAGGCCACAGTAGTGGCCATTGCAATTGAACCAAAGTCAGAACCCATATATAGCTATAGGAACTACACATAAGCAGTAGAGGAGGTGTTTATGGAGAGGAGAAAGACCATGAATGGAGTTGCCTAGGAGATACATGCACTTGACAGTGGATAGCACCTTGGTAGAGTAGTAATGAATATATTCTTTGAAAGAAAGTGCTTGACTGAAATAGAATCCCAAGTATCTTAAAAAGTACTTGGGTTTGAAGACAAGTTCACCATCAACAGGGTGATTGATGATGATGTGCAGGTTGAGTTCTACCCAAGGGCAGTTTGAAAAATGAAAGACCTCAGTCTTATCATGTTCAAGAGCTAGGCCCATAGAGGTTAGTAACTGTTCACAATTTAAATATATAGAGGATAGTAGTTTACAGTTAGTGTGAAAAGAGTCTGATTGGACTACAATGAGGCCATCATCAATGAAAGAGAGTAGTGTCATTGGAAAACTTATGAATGAAGGGAGATAAATATAGACCAGTAAGAATGGGGGATAAAGCAGAGCCATGTCTGATGCCTACAGAAGCTGGAAAGGGAGAGGATAAACTGTTGTTCCAAGAATAGGTAGTGAAACAATTGACAAGATAGTCTGCAAAAAATGAAACTATCATAGAATGAAAGCCATGTCTCTTAAGAATTTTGATCAAAAGAGAATGGTTAATAGAAGGAGAGAATTGAGCAATGTCAAAAGTGAGGATGCTTGTTCTAAGGTTCTTTTTCCAACCTGATCTTACAAGGTGAATAACATAAATGCTGGCATCTTCTGTGGAGTGATGGATAATGCTGCCAAACTGGAGAGGGTGGATGAGATCAAACTGAGTTGCTTTGAATTGTAGGCAATTGGAGATCATCTTTTCAATGACTTTTCCAAGTGTGTTGAAGGGGACTATGGGACAGAACATTTTTGGGGTGGAGTAATGAAGTTTGTTTGGCTTTGGAATGATAACTGATATAGACTTTTTAAAATATTCCAGCCAAGTATGAAGCCTGATGCATTCAGAAGTGAAAAGAGAATCTGAGAATGGTCAGTAGGAAGGAGGAGGAAGTTGGGGATATGGGTTAGATGGAGTGCACCTAGTGATAGGCAGGGGTAGATGAGACATGTTGGATGATGGTCTGGACAAAAGGTTGGGTGCTCCACTGAAGTTATCTTGCAGGAGACTTTGGTCAACTCATAGCTGTGAGGACAAAGAGGAAAGTAAGGAGTGGGAGTGTAGCTTTATGATTCTGTTACTTTGGCATGGTATGGACATCATGCCAGTGCAGAGAGATACTGTCCTAAGACAACCTGACACTATTAAGTTCCTGAAGCAGGACACTCATCTGTTCTCCTGAGAGAACTAGAGGCTGGTTGGAAATCTCACAGGGACTGTCAAGGGAGAGATACAACTTGTAAGGTCACAGGCTACTCCATTGATTTAGCTGTTACACCAGTTATCCTGTCAAGGCAGGTAGAGCTCACATGCAGCAAGAAGATAGAGCAGAAGGCAGGCCTGCTATTCTCATACTATATACAAATGATTGTAAAGCTAAGTTCTACTTACTTTACAAGCTATCTAAATACTAGAGCAATTGCTATTCTACATGTCCTAATGGAGATGTTTGTAGTTACTTCAGTATTCTAACTATACTAGACTGAGCCTGAGGTAAGATACTAGATCTGCTAGAAAGGAACTATTACTATACAAGGTATTACTGAGTCTGAGTCCTAAATATAGTATGACTTTGGAGATCTGAGATGTAACCAATGACCAAGGCATGAATCAAGATGAAGATAGGAGAGAGTGTAGCATGACAAGGAGGAGGAAAGACAATCAACAAGGATGTAGAGAGAGTGAAGAGTAACACAAGTAGTGATGGAGACAAGAAGAGTGCAACAAGAATAGCCAGCACTGCAGTCACATGGCATTCTAGACACCAGATAACTGTCACTCTATCATCAACAGAAGCTGAATATATGGCTCTTTCTGATGCATCATGTCAGATTGAATGGACAGTTAACCTATTGACCAAAATTGGTATTGATCAAAATTGGATTAAGACACCACATCTATTTGGTGATAATAGAGGATCCATTTTTTGGGCAAAAAATCCTGTCACCAAAAAATGTTCTAAACATGTGGACATCAAGTACCATTACATTTGTAATTTTTAAGATGAAAAAATTGTCTTATATAATGTAAATGGTACAGACAATCCTGTTGATATTCTCACAAAGAATCTTGACAAGGTAAAGTTTCATAACTTCATACCTGCCTTAGGCATCAAATTCTTTTACAACCTCTACACTCAGCATATTCAAGTGAGGAGTGTTGAGAAAACACTGCACCCAAGTCCTAGACTTGATAGCATATTATCCTTGTGTCTACACTCTGCTATGCATGAGCTGTATAATTTTTGGAACACCCTATACCTTCAAGGTATATTTGCTAGAACTGTTTCATCTTATGACTCATAGTTAGAGTTCTATTACTCCTTCAGTCATTGTCTTTATAATACAAACATATTGTAGAAATGTTTCTTGCTTCTAATGACTCCTTCACCTTGAGGTAGAGTCATGTTTTTTCTCCAGTCAACCATATGCATTATGTACAATGTTGTACACATACCTTTTCTGCCCTAGGACCTAGTATTCTATCTCTTACCCTATGCCCAGTACATGTCATATATAAACTACATGTAATTAGCATACTTACTTCACTGGAAATTCACTTCCTTGGCTACTTGACTACAGTGACTCAAAACATCCTTGACTCTTTTATCAATATCACTAATCCCACTTACTTAACTCATCAACAGTGCCAAGCTCAATCTCCATACTTTCACATTCCTCTATTTTGTGAGTAACTGGTTTACTCTCCATTGCCTAATGTTGTCATAGCAGCAACCCCATTCTCATCATTCCAAACTCTGGGACTGCCTATTGGCACATCATCCTGGCTCATCCCATTCCTCATACTCACCATCAGCAGGTCCAACACCCTCAGGTGCACCCCTGACATCATTGCAAGCCCTGGGTGTAAGAGAATGCTCAGTACTTGTCGAATACAAGTCTATATATTGTCGTAGCTACCTGTAAGAGAACACTACATAAGGAGTAAGTAAGCATAGAGAAGACAAGCAGAGAAGATGACAGGCTCACCTCAGTACTTGTTGAATACGAGTCTGAGGTGGTGTGACGTCAGACAGGGCTATATATATGTAGCCATATTAGGAAATGTGTGGTATACTCCAATGCAGGGATCTAACTAATGAATAAACATGTGCTTAACATCTACGAAGGTAAACTCTTATTCACTACATGTTTGCCATCTAATATTCCCCCTCAAACTGTAGTGAGTCCAAGCAAGTTGGCAAAGTGCTTGACTTTGGGCAACAGAAGTGCCTTAGTGAATATGTCTGCAACCATGTCAGCTGTAGGGCAATAGATAAGTTTGATCTTGCCCTCTTCAACAACCCAGCAGATGAAATGGTAACATATATCGATATGTTTAGTGCGAGTGTGGTATCAATGGTCTTGAGCTAAGGCAATCACAGACTGGTTGTCAGAATGGAGAGGGGTGGGTGTGAGGGTGGTGTCAAAGATCTGAGAGATGAGCGAGCAAAGCCATAGGGCTTCCTTTGCAGCATGAGTGGCAGCCATGTACTCAGATTCCATAGTTGAGAGTGTGACAAGCTCCTGACACTTGGTGCTCCAGGAGACAGTGCCGCTGTTGATAATGAAAGCGAAACCCGAGGTCGCTCATCAATCCTCGGCCATGTTACCATCAGCATCCATGTAGCCAGATATTTGCTCCCCCTCTCCTCCATAAGTAAGCCACAGGTCTTTTGTTCCTTTGAGGTAATGAAAGACATGCTTGACTGCATCCCAATGGGCTTGGCCAGGGTTTTGAGTGAACTTGGAGAGGACTTGCACAGCATATGCAATGTTGGGGCAAGTTCCAATTGTTGCATACATAAGTGTACCAACAGCCTCTTGGTAGGGGACTTGAGCCATGCGAGTGGATTCAGTGGCAGTCTTGGGACAGTGGTCTGAGGTGAGGTGGATGGAGGGATCCATGGGGATGGACAAAGGGGTGAGATCTTCAAAGCTGTAGTGGCAGAGTGAGGCTTCGATGTAGGCACATTGAGATAGCATGACTTTTCACTCCTCACAAATGCGTTTGACCTCGATACTGAGGAGCCAATGGATTTTGCTGAGGTTGGAGGTCTCGACAAAGTTCGAGATGCTGTTCTTCACCCAGACAATTTGCATAATCATAGTGGCTGCGAGTGTGCAGTCATCAACATGCATGAGGATGATAATGAGATCTGGGGGGACTTTCTTGAAGAATGCGCTATGATCCACTTCACATCTGGTGAAACCCAGATGGTCAATGAGGATAGCACATAGGCATTGGTACCAGCAGCATCTGGATTGTTTGAGTCCATACAACGGTTTTCGGAGTAGGCAAACTCGCAAGGGGAACCTGGGATCAGCATACCCAGGTGGCTGGCACATGTAAATGACTTCCCCTTGGGCTAGCTCGCCGTTGAGGAACGCAGCCTTGATGTCGATCTGGTGGATCTCCATATCCTGATCAGCTGCGATTGTGAGAACAGCTCGAATGGACATGAGCTTGGCTACAGGGGCAAATGTGTCAAAAAAATTGATGCCAGGGACCTGGGAGAAACCCTGGGTGATGAGGTGGGCCTTGTACTTCACGATGTTTCCATTGGCATTGCGAGGGGTCTTGAATACCCACTTGGATCCAATGACGTTGATGCCTTTAATGGGATCCACGAGATCCCATGTATGTGCCACCTCGTGGTTCTTCAGCTCATCAAGCTGTGCCTGTTTCCACATGGGCCAATCTGGCCACTTCATTGCTTCCTCCATTGTCAAGGGGTCCCCCTCAACCTCTGCCATCTCAGCTGTGAACACATGAGTGTCTTCCCATTCCTCCAAATTGACTGCAGTCACAGCCTTTCCCTCTAGTTTCTCGCATGCTTTGAGGCTCGGCTTGAGCATGCATTCAGATCTTTGAGGTGGCGGCCTCTCGAGTGGTGGGTTATCAGGAGTGGAAGTGGGGGTTGGTGGGTACTGATCATTTTGTTGATCAAGTTTCGAAACAGGTGCAGGCATGGGAATTGATGTGATCGGGCATTTGTCAGTGAAGATGGGAGTCTCACTGGGTGTGTCTTCCTCCCCCTCAAGATTACCATCGAACAGGTACATTGGTTGCTTGGAGTAGTAGATGTTTCACTCAACTGACACTTTCTGAGTGTCTGGTTACCAGATGCGCATGCCGTTGCTTTCGGGGTCAAATCCCAACCACCAGCCTTCTCATACTCTTCCTCCCAGCTTGTCCCCTTCTTCGACTCTCACCCAGACTCTCTCGCTGAACTCTTGGACTTCCGACATGTCTGGTTTTTTGTGGTAGAGGACCTCATAAGGGGTCTTTCCATCTAAGGCCTTGGTACTGGTCCAATTTAGCAGCCAAATCGCATGGTTGGCTGCCTCACCCCATAGGTAGTGAGGTAGTTGGCTGGAATGGAGGAGGGCATGAACACACTCTAAAATGAAATGGTTCCATCGTTCAGCAACACCATTGTGTTGTGGCATGTTGTGGATGGTGAGTTTCATTTTTGTGCCTTTGGACTTCAAGTGTTGACGAAATTGCTTGCTGGTGTACTCCCCTCCTCGATCTGAGTGGAGACAATGGATTTTGGTGTTGAATTGGGTGCCACACCATGCTTCAAAGTCCTTGTATGCAGGGAATATGTCCGATTTGCATTTGAACAGCTGTAGGTGGGTGTATCTAGAATAGTCATCCATGAAGGTGACATAATATAGGTTTCCTCGACGTGTTGCCACTGGTGCTGGTCCCCACACGTTGCTGTGGATCTCTTGGCCAAAGGTTGTCACCTGCTCCCCTTTTCGCTCCTTTGCTATAGGTTTTCGGGTGGCTTTCGCATAGATGCACGATGGACAGTCAAATTGGTCCATTGACATTTGATCATATGTGATGCCAGTTACCATCCCTTGTTGTATTAGGTGTTTCGCTTCGTGAGGGGAGATGTGTCTGAGGCATCAGTGCAGCTGATCAACAGTAAGGGAATCTGAGACAGCATTCACGGAAGCAGGTACATCAACAATTTTGTACATTCCCTGATCCGAGCGAGGAATATCTGCTAGCCTGGCTCCAGATCCATCTCGGATGATACATCTGCCATTAGTGAAAGTGGTGGTGTATCCAGCTTCATCCAGGCAACCAACTGACATGAGGGTGTAGCCAACTTCTGGGGCATAGAGTACATCTCACAGTGTTATGTGGGAGGTTTCAGAGCCATTTGGGACTTCAATAAGTAAGTCACCTCACCCGATCACACTGAAACTCTGCTGATTTGCTGCCTGGAGGACTTTTGCAGGGATCTCTTCAAAATTTGTGAAGGTGCTTCGATAAGGGGAAATGTGGCGGGCAGCCCCTGAGTCGAACAGGGTAATCTGGGTGACTCCACTGGGGCTGGTGTTTGCGACAGTGGCCAATACTTCATGTCCCAATTCATATAATGGGGAAACTGGGAAGATTTCGTCCTCGGAGACTGTGAATGCTTCATCAGAGTCTGTTGAATCTGCTGCATTTGCTTCCTCTCCCTTCGACATCTTCTTCTCCTCCTGCTTCTTCTTCCACTTGGGACAGTCCCACTTCCAATGGTTTGGATCTCCACATTCGTAACAGTTTCCCTTTCATTTGCCCTTCCCCTTCTTTGGTTTCTTCCCTTTAGGTACGTCCTCCACTGACATGGTCTCGTCTGATTCTGTCTTCAACCTCGCATTGCTGGCTTGTGAGTGGTTGGCTTGGTGGATCTGAATTCGATCCCATTCATCAGCTACCATACAGGCTAGCTGCAGGGGTTGTATGGTATGGTTTAGGTGTGGGTGTAGGGAGGCTTGAGACAGTTGGTTCAACGCCCAAACAGCTAAGTTGTAGGGTAATCCCTTTAGCACTGTGCTGATGTGTTCCTCATTGCTGATAATTATCCCCATACTCATTAACTCCATCCTCTTGTAGTTTAGATTATTTAGGAAAGCCCATACATCACCATCCTTTGGACACTTGGTGTCGAAGAATCTGACTTTCATCTCCACTTTGTTCACAGCACTTCAATATGTGAATTCTCAGGTCAAAGCTTCCCAAGCTTTGTGGCATGTTGCGAACTGCTCCGTGATGAGGAAGACCATGTTGGGTAGCCGTTGAACCAGTAGTGCTCAGGCTATTGCTTCATTCTGGTCCCATTTCTTGATCTCCTCCTCAGTACCAACTGGGGGTTGAGAGGCTGCTGGGGCAGGTTGTGGCGATGATGAGGTCGAAGCCTGTGTGGCCATCTGAGCTGCTGCCTTGGAGTCTGCGTCAGGGCTTGGAGGTGGACCAGAGGGTGTGGGGGGTTTTGCAGTGCTTGCACGAACAGGTCATAGCTTGGTGCCATCGAAATGGCCCCACAGTTGCTTGCCATGTAGCATTCACTTGAACTTGAGGGAGAACAAGAGCCAGTTTGTCCCATTCTCTTCGAGCATTGGGACAGTGGAGAGGGGGTCACCAAGGGCAGACATATTGAGGGAGTGTGGGTGGGAGTAAGGTTCGAAAATGGGGAAGAAAACGAATAGGTGTATTAAAGGGTGGGGCCCATAACCTGTAAGAGAACACTCAGTACCCATCGAATACGAGTCTATATATTGTCATAGCTACCTGTAAGAGAACACTACATAAGGAGTAAGTAAGCATAGAGAAGACAAGCAGAGAAGACGACAGGCTCACCTCAGTACTCGTTGAATATGAGTCTGAGGTGGCGCGACGTCGGACAGGGCTATATATATGTAGCCATATTAGGAAATGTGTGGTATACTCCAATGCAGGGATCTAACTAATGAATAAACATGTGCTTAACATCTATGAAGGTAAACTCTTATTCACTATGTGTTTGCCATCTAATACTGGGTTCTGAGCCACTCAATTCATCCTCAGCACCCCTGTTGTTATGAGCATGCCTAGCACCTCTTGTCACAACATTATTGATCATGTCCTAGTCCATGAGCTTGGACTTCCCAATGCCTCCCACCATACCACTCAAGATACCAGCATACCAGCTGAAGACCCAGCTTGCTACTGCAATGAAGCTTTTGCCAATTGTTGCCTTCCTGGCCACACATCATTATTCTCAGAAGACTGGCCAATGCCTGGACCCATATTCTATTCTACTGACCAGATGATAACAGAGATATTACACATCACTTGGGAGAATGCTCCCTTCACCCGCATATTCAATCCTGATAGGTTATACATCCAAATGATCCATAATAACTTCAACTCAGCCTGGGCCCATAGTTGGAAGATGATTCCTTATGCAGGAGAACCCATTGTCTTCCTCCATCCTTACATGATGTATCCACCCAAGGTTGTTCCACACATCATCAAGTATGAAGTTGCCTGCAGACTCTACTTTCAAGAAGTAGAAGTCTATCACATCAATCTGAACTCTGATGATCCTCTAGCCATTCCTCCCCATCATACACAGCTTCCTCCTCTATATAGTGTTGACTCCAATGTCCCCAGCATTGACAAGTCAAACACTGAAGAACCCACTGCAGATCCTCCACCATATCCACCTCTCTACATCACTGCAGACATATCCTCATCATCATCCTCATCCTCATTGCCATGCTGCAGTCTAATGCACAAGTCAGACTCTTCTGACTCCCCTCTCATAAGGAACTTCACTGTTCCCAGTTCTGCCTTGTCTCCTGACTCATATTCCTCTGACTCTACTAATGGACATCTTCACCCTGATATGGACTTGTAATATTACCAGTAAATAGTTCCTTTCTTATCTCTACTGCTATGGACTACTCACTTTGTATTCCTGTATCTTGCTCAAACTCTGACTTGGACTGTTTCCTTACTTAGTTAGTTTCTATTCTTATCTCAGTTCTATTCTCATATCTCTCTGCTCTGTAGTTATGCTTCTATTGACTCTTGGACAGGCAGCACTACTTTGTCATAGTTACCTTCTTAGGACTTTAGAAGTAGAGCTTAAATAGCTGCTCATGTACTGGAAGCACAAGCTTCCTATATTCTTAAATCTCAGTGTTAATTTGCTCTTAACTCTGTGATTGATGTTAGTTCATGACCAGTGTGGTAGTAAATGTTTTATTGGCCATATTCTTGACTAATAGATGTTCAACCTCTGAGTGTGCTTAACTGGACACTTGCCTCACCACCTTCTTATCATGACCCTTCTTGCTAGATCCTAGCACCTCTGTGAACCATCTAGTGAGATAGCTGCCCCCTAGCTTAAGCATAGGTAGCTGGTGATAAGGACCATCCTAACACCTGTTCTCAGTGCTGGGATGAGGGGGCTGCTCATGAGCTGCCTCTACCCCCTTTTGATTGCTGCTAGTCATAGAAGAACTATCAGTAGCATTTGTACTGGAGGATGACTCACCTCCACTTAATGTCATAGTTGTAGACCTTTGAGTGTTGACTATGTCAGCATCTTGGAAGTCTTGACTTCAGCTGGCTTGGGTGATCAGTCCAAGGGGTTCCATAAGTGACAATGGCAGCAACATTCATGGCAATGTAGCAAGTGTGAGAGAAGCAGTAGTAGTGATATGAAGTTCAAGAGGTTCAGCTGTTAAAAATATGATGAGGCATCACTCAAGGGGTGAACAATTCTCAGCACACATAGAGATAACAGTTCAAGAAACTCTGTTCCTCATATCTACTACAGCTCATCTTATATACATTTCCTACCTACTAGTTTATCTAATAAATTCTCAAGTATACAGTTAAAGGCAGTTGAGACACATGTTACAAAAAGGTAAGATAAGATAAATATACTTTGATATCACAGTCATGATATGACACCTCCCTACAGTCTTGCTCCTGGTACCAATCCACCAACCAAATCAACAGCTGCTCACCACCTCCCATTGATGACCTCCACACCACTATCCCACCTTCCAACTTTGCCTTCACAACAAGAAACTAAAGAATTCCTTTGACCTGGATTGCATGTACCACAATCAGGATTACAGCCCTGGCACTAATCTGTCGTCACTATCTGATCTAGTGCTTGCTCCCCCTCATCTGTCAGATATGAATATATGTGGGGGCTACTATCATGGAGTTATTCTGATGGATTGGCAGCCATAGATCCATCAACAAAGGAGGAGAAGATGAGGATGCTTGAGTGTGGGTTTAGGCTGAACAGTAGTAAAGGAAAGGGAAAGGTGCAAGGGAACTTTGTTGATGAGAATGGGGAACTGTTGATTGGGATGGTTTTTTTTTTTTTTTTTATGTTGATTGGGATGGTAGATGTGAATGGGAACCTCATCCCTCAGGAGCTGAAGAAACATGTCACAACCAGAATTTTCCAAATCTTTTTTGCTTTGGGGGCTGGTGTGCCAGTGACCTATGCTGCTGTAGTGGACATATATGTTCATTTCTCATTTCCAATGTGGCACACTAATGAGTATTCAGGTGCTCAAACCTAATCCTCCCACATTTGTCCTCCACATCCTCCCTGTTATTACCTCCCTAACCCTCCTTTATCTTTTCTTCTGTCCATGTTGCTGTAACCCTCAATGTAAGAACAAAGCCTCATCTGTAATCCCTTCATAGGTGGAATGATGGTCCACCCCATCCCAAACACCAGAAAAAAGAAGAAAAGGACAAAAAACCCAAGAAATGTGGTGAAGGACCAGCAGATAGAGGTGATGGTGGTGCTCAAATGAATCTCTTTTTTTTTTTTTTTTTTTTTTTTTAAATCGACGTTTATTGCAATAGACTAGCTACTACTCATCATTGATCTGCATGTGCTTTATGATGGACAGGATGATGAAGACAGTGACAGTGATAGCACTTGACATTCAGAATAGTCATGATAGTGGTGGTGTACTGGGTGGATACTATGGCATTGGGTATGGAAATACAAGAGGGAATATGAATGGGAGGCTGAGGAACTAGGGATGGAGTGTGTTTGCTAGACTTGCAATAGAATTAGAATGGAAACAGTGTTACAGCCCAGGCCAATCTAAGCCTGAATCCCACCAAATAATATTCAAACATAGCTAAAAAGCTAGTACTTTGGTTAGGGAGGGCAAGAGTCACTCTACTCAGCAAAGCCTAATATATTAGTGACACCCATCAGCATCTAAAAGAGATCTAGCTACAAAGACCCCACTACCCTTCCTGATGACTGACTAGCTGTGACTATGGAAGAACATGTGTACTTAGCTGAGGTGGCAGTAACATGCATAGATCCTATGATCAGTGGTGATGTCAGGCTGAAACATAGGTTGTAAATGCCAGGAAGCAGGGTCTCACAGGCTAAGATCCCCTCTTCAGGGTCAGTTGAAGGGAATAGAGTCCACAAGGTGCCTAGCTTAGTGAAGTATGTCCTCTCAAAGAGTTAGCTGATCATGAAGGGCAGAGCAAACAGGGACAGGAACCAGAATTGAAGCACTGGGCTGGACACCCACATGGTGTTCAGGGACAGTCCAACAAAAAGACACCAGACAGCCCCTGTATGGAATGCTGAGCTGAGCAGAAATCACATGGAGCTCAGCAGCACCAGAAGGAAATACCTAATTGGGTCAAGGGAACTGTATGGACCCACAAACACCTTACTAATGTCTAATGTGTCTTTCCCCAAGTTTGTATCACATGTCCAAATTATCCATAGTATGTTATGCATTTTGTCTTACTCATGTACCTTTCCTGAATAATATATAAACACCTCAGTTGGGAGTGCTAGGCAAGGGACCCCCTGGCTAAAGCACTGTGACTAGAGGATCATGTTAAGCAATTATCTATTGTGTGCAAAACAGTCTAAGGATGAACCTTCAGAGAACTAGAAGAATGCAGTTATCAGATGTTGTCCCTGGGACACTTGACTAAGAAAAAGACCTCAGGTTTCATAGAGGGAACCTTAAACAGAGAATATATTGGACATTGTATCAAGGTGCAAGGCATCTTAGGTGCAAGACAGTGTGTTTTCAGTCACTAGCTAAATAAAGGGACTGCTTACAGAGCAGTTGTGTTTAGTTAGGTTCAAAGTTAGGTGGAATGGCTGTGTTGAAAGCATAGCAGCAGTTCACCAAAGGTTGACAGAACAATAGTTAGGCTTTGTAGTTACTCTGTCCTTCTTTCTATCCAAATGCCTTTGTCCTTTTGTGCAGTGTTAGCTAGTTCCCCCCTTTTAGTGAATCTCCTCTTTTCTGAATAACCTCCCCATGAACTTGCCTTTTTGTGCAGAAAACTCCCCTTTGTGCATCCTTATCATTGATAGCATTTCACCCCCCCCTTACAGTTACCAGTAAAAATCAATATTAGTTTTTGATAGTTATTATCTTTATCCTGCACTGCCCCTTTTTCTGCCTCTTCAATAGGTGAGGTTGTGAGTGAAGAAGGTTGTGATGGTGGATATGCCAGGCATTGTGGTTTGGCATATGGTGTTCATGTGATAGGGAAGAAGTGTCTGAGTAGCAGATTTGAAAAATTGTGGGTGCTTTCTTTCTTCTTATCTTATATCTGGTCTGATTGGCAACCAATGCAGGTGTAATGCCTACAATGTATCTTTGGCTTGTACCTGCCTGCTGTGTGTTGCTGTAAGGGTTAAGCCCTTACTATCGTGGTTGTCTCCTTTCTTGGTAATCAATATTGTATTAATTAATTGTTTAATTCCTGCTGTTACTTAACCTGGATGGATTACTTAATCCATCAGGAAAATGTCCTTTATATTCTCGTTGTCAGCTGTCATCATGACAGCTGACCTTATACCTACACTACATACATCCCAATACATCGGGCTTATTGTACATTGGTGTGAACTTAAGGTCTACACTCTAAGTAAGCCTCAGTAGGCTTACAGTTGCGTTCATCATCAGTGTGTTCTTCAATGTTAAGGACTTACACTCAAGGAAGACATACCCATGGATACTGACGTGATTTTTGGTATCTCTTGCTCCTGTCATCCACTTGTTCTTACCCTTGGGCCTATACCATATATACTATACCTATTATTCACTGTGTATCATGTAGTAAGCTCACATTCAATCATCTTGGCTTTAGCGCCTTACACCCTGTCATCAATGTCAATGCTAAATTGAACCACTCAAAATTCTGAAATTCGGTAATGAGGGGCAGAAATAACAAGCATATATATTCCTGTCAGACCATGAGAGCTCCCAACAAATTGCAATACATCATATTCCATAACAGTTGGTTTTGCATTCCCTTTGGTGGAGGCTACAACCCCCTACTCTCTTCTAATCCCCATCTCTGTTCTGCTCTCCTCCTTTCCTTCCTCCTGTTTTGTGTCATTTTCTGAGTCACCATCATATCATCTGTTCTTAACAAGATAATCATGATACTCAGAAATCTGTTGGGCAGAGGGTTCCTTGTCAAAGTTCAGGGCATAAAGCCATCCGTTATAGGTGATCCAGACAATAAGGGACTTGGGACCACAGCCAACAATAAAGTATTCTATGTATCTGGTGGTGAAGTTTTCCTTGAACTGGATTTGAGGTCACAACCTCTCAATACATGAATCTATTAGCTTACTGGCCAGTCAAGAGGAAATGCAGCAGGCTTCATGTGCTCCTGCTTAACCACAGTCTTCAAGTATTCCAGGAGTCGGAAGTCCGCTTCCTCGGGTGGTTCTGTGCACAAGATAATACTTGAGCAGTCCTATGCAATTAAATCACAGTCAGTCATGGGAGATTGTCAAAACACTAACAAATTTCACCTGTCGGTAAAGCCAGTTCACAAGCCGAATGAGCCCACCAAGGTGGCAAGTGTATCTGAAATCAAATTCATGAATTCAAGATAGAAGCTCCTGGTCTCCACTGCCAGGTATTTCAGAGCAGGCATTCCAGCATTGATCATCAACTGGTGTGAATTCTTGTGCAGCATAACAAGTCATGGGTACTAGACCATCCAGCAGACAACTATACCACTGACTATCACAGTGTGAGACCAGATTTGTACAAAAACCATGCCACTACAGCATATGGACTCACAATGTCCCACCCACCCTCCCTGAAGACAACTACATGGTGAGGCCAAAGGTGAGCACATGACAGGTTGACCTATCAGCATTCCCCCTTTTGCCTCACAGCCCTGGATCTTGGTGAGCCCCCAGTCTCTAATGACCATTCCCACTCACACATACAGTCATCTTCTAAGTATCTTTCCTTTTAATACTGCCTTTGTATATTAACATGCTCAGCTATATAGATTTACATTTTCTCCATTACCTTACCCATTATGCAAAGTACTAGACTTATACTATTGCTGGCCCAGTGTTTGAAAGCTTTTCAGCTGCAAGCATTTACCCCACCCAGTTAGCCTACACACCTCAAAATCATAGTATACTTGGGAGCTCTCTGGCATACCCAATAATGAATTTTTGGAAATTTTACACTGCTCAAAGCTTATGTAAATAAGCAATATCTGACAAGACCTGGTATTTGAAAACTTTGTCTCAAGAATGTCATGTCAAACCTCAACCTCTGCTGTTCCTTATGCAAGCCAGTCAATGGCCTACTGCCTTGCATGAGCAAAAATTCATTATATATATGTATATACTACCTATAGCATACTACAAAACACTAAGCATAGTACAATTATTAGATGAGATTATTAAAAAAATTAAGTTACAGTTAGAAATGAGGTTGAAAAGGGTCAGACATAGGTGTAGGATATGGATAAGAATGATATACTCACTCTGTGGTTGTAATTTGGAGAGGAAATGCATGATTATATTCACAGGAAGCAGGACTTGTGGTTTAGTTGGTTTAGGAGCATGACCACAACAAACTTGGTCAAAAAGTCCAATAAAACACAGATTTGACTTGTCAGCTGGGTTCTTATTGAAGTGCTGCTCAGTACAAGCAAGGAACTTCAGTTCCATGGCTTTCTCACAAACTCCTAGGAGCTGAAGACAACCTATGATAGCTAGAAGCTCTGGTTCCCACTGGCTTTTCAAGGATCCAGAGAAAACATGTATTGAATGCATCATTTGGAGCTACCAAGATTTATCTTCAGTAGCTTTGTGGGCTCATTTTGCTTGAGTTGCCTTCCTCTTTAGTTCCTTTTTAGCTTGAACTGCAGCCTTGTGTGCCCTTCATTCACATGCTTCACCACTGGTAATGAGCTTCCAAGTGGTGTGAGTGTCAGATCATTGGGTCTTGGACTTCTTTGTTATGTGTTTGCATCATTCTGACTCATTTTCATGAGCCATGAGGAGGGAATGAGCCTATACTGTATTTCTTTCATATCACATTTGCTTCAAGACAAGTGTGAGCTCTTGAGTGTGGACAATGAGCTTGGATTTTGACCACCTCTCAAGGCTGTATGATCTCTTCACCAGATGATTAATATATTGAGTCTCTTCTACATTGTGTTGCTGTTATTTCAGAAGTAGTGAATGCATTTGTAGGAAAGTGGTGATACAAATGTCAGTCTCAGCCACTGGAGGTGCCCCAGAGGTGATGGCAGTGACAGAAGCTGTAAAAATTGATAGTGTTGCCTGATTGGTCCCAATGTTGATCTGATGGAAGCCTGATTCTAGTAGGCAGTTGATTTCATCACATTATGCAGCCTGATGCTGTGGTGTGTTGAGATAGTTTTCCACTCCCATGTTCATCCTCACTACTGCTCTCATCCTCACTGCTGCTCTCATCCTCTCCCTCAGCATTGTTTCCAAGCCTTTCATCTTCAGACTCTATAGCATCATTGTCAATCCCATCCCCTTCTTTACCCTCAACACCACTCCATTCTGATGCAATATCCTAGTCTTCAACTTCTATTCTCAGCTGTTCAGAGGCCCTGAGCACTTGTGTGCATTGACTATAGCCTTCACATTTAGAAGCTGGAGTATCCCATTTATCAGGGATGCAAAGTCAGATGGCATATGAAGGGAATAGTCATTTGGAACATGAAGTTCAGATGAGGTGTGGATGCTCAGTGTATAGTCCTGCTCTCCAAATATGCCCAGGTCTAATGAATGTACACCTGACCTTCTCCATGTACTGAGAATTGTGCTCTCAAGAAAAGTGGCTGCACTCACCTTCATGTATTCACAGATCACATCTTGATACTATATCACTTCACCCTTCTACACAAAGTATGACTTGCACTAATACTACAAGGCTTTCTGGAGTGGCCCAAATACATCAATGTCAAGGGCCTAGAGTTTATGGGTAGTATATAGTGGTAGGAGGAGTTCAATGCTGTTCTCAACTGCACCTTTGATCATTTTATTGGTGAGATGAGACCTATGACCATCAAAGATTAGTAGAATAGGTGAGCCAGGTGTATTTCTTGCTGTTGCCTGAAGTGTGAAGGATTTCTCAAACTGTTGAGTACATCTCTGAGGCTCCAATACTGCAGTAAACATTTGTGAGTCATGCCATTACCTATGAAGTTCCCTACTCATTAGATCCTATCATCAATGTCCATGAGGTCATCTTCTAGTGTTTTCCCAACAAAGATAAAGTTGGGAAGAAGTACAGTTCTGTCTGCACTACAGGTCTCCACAACTGTCACCAGCTCCAGATTGTCACTATGGAGCATATAGGCAGCTTGTTCACACTCATGCCAGGAGTAAACATACTTCCATCCAGAACCTTTCCAACCACTACCAAGCTGGGTTCCCTTTTCATCCATGTTATAGACATTTTCCCAAGGTATGTTTTTTGTCTCCAGGAGATTCTGAAATTGCTGAAAATAGTCTCTGACAATGGTTGGGTTGAATGCAGATGCTTGCTTTGGATCCAGTCCTGAAGGCTTGTTATGTAGGCATAAATTATACATTATACCAATGTAGAGAGATACTGTCTAAGATACCACCCAAGACAATTAAACCCAGTAACTAGGTGCCCATCCATTCCTGAGAACTAGAGGCTGTCTGGATCTCACAGAGACTGTCACCAGGAGGGATATGACCTGTGAAGTTACAGGCCTCCCCAGCAGTTTAGCTGTTATGCCAGTTATCCTGTTGAGGCAGGTAGAGCTCTCATGTGGCAGGAAGGTAAAGGAGAGACAAGACTCCTATTCTTGTACCATGTGCAAGTGATCATAAAGAAAATATGAA
Source organism: Podaxis sp. AQ799166 (assembly GCA_018524765.1). Lineage (NCBI taxonomy): Eukaryota > Fungi > Basidiomycota > Agaricomycetes > Agaricales > Agaricaceae > Podaxis > Podaxis sp. AQ799166. Next base: position 5,025 of record JAEUWQ010000330.1, on the reverse strand, counting down.
GTGTGTAGCCTTATTACTCCATGAGCTATTAAAGAATTTGTTGCATAGTTGAAAACATTGGAACATTTTGTCTCTTACTGTAAGTAGGTACCAATGTATATCAAAGTTCAAGCTTTCATTCTTCTCAGAAATTGATATCATTCCCTCCAAGGTTGGAAGTCAGTTCTTGAAGCTAGTAGTGATCAGTGTGGCCCAACATCTATTGGTCAAATTCTCAACTAATAGAAGTTCTTCCTCCAAGTGGGCTTGATTGGACACTTACCTCACCACCTTCTTACTGGGATAGGTATCTGTTGGCTTATACTTGGGCAACTGCTGATAAAGAACCTCCTAACAGTTTCCCAATTATTCAAGCCTTAGGATGATGGTCCTTAGACACTTTTCAAATCTACATTTGCCAATACCCACCATTCATACACAAAGCTCAACAGCACACAAATAGCCAATAGCCCTCATTCTGTAGGGAACACAAAATGGCTGTGTGAGCACAACAGCTCCTTGCATTGTTTCTCCAGTAGCTGAATAATGACCAAATATCACTATTATTTACCTAATGTCTCATTTTCACCCATTTGCAACATAGGACACATTGTAATAGTCCTCCTTTGTCTGTTCTTCATCTTAAATACTATTGTTGTATCCACCATTGTTCACTTTCATAGAAATAGCTGTTGAACAAGTACCAAAATACATCAATCAATCTCCCTCTATCTCTCTCTGCCTTCACTGAGTGCACTGTCTCTTGCACTGTCAGCTCCTCTTACTTGCAACCTTTGTCTTTCATAGTGAAGCCCACTGTGAGGGGCTATAGTTGTCCTTGACATTGCACTCCCCACTCTATCATCATGTCTGAACCCAACAACACCTGTCAAACTCATGCCTCAATATGCTGTCTTGCTGCAAGTTCATCAGCCAACACATGCCCCAAGCTATACAAAGCAAGTCCCACATCAACTCCTACAAATCAAGGGCATCCAACAACTGCTTCAAGAAGGTCTACCAAGTGAAGTGTATTGGAACCAGTCTTGGACAATATCAAACCTATCACCTTCAAGGAGTCTACCACTCTGTCAGATATTGCCAAACACCAACCCCTAAAAGAAGGAACCTTACATGGACATTTCCAGAAACTCTTGCTTGCTGAATTCACAAATATCACACCTACTATCACACTGTTTATCAATACACCCCTGATTACCACACTGTCACTCCTGGCTACAATGTCAGGCAATGGACCTGGACCAATAGGAGTTGGGGGAATGCCACATGCTTCTAGCAAGAAGGCACCCCATTACAATTCAGAAAAACCAAAGAAATTATTGGAATTGTTGGAGGAATTTGAGGACTTGACAAATGGCTGTGGATTAACATCTGTAGAGAAGACTAGAATAGTGGTGAAGTATGTGGATAGTGAAACAAAGCAATTCTGGAAAGGGTTGGATGGCTATGATCAGGATTGTGACACCCTCAAGGCTAAAATCCTGGAAACATACTTGAAAACAGCACTTGGTGAGAAGATTACCCTCAATTACTGGCTCAATTTTGTTAAAGACAATGACAGGAGAATTCAAAATGAAGATCAACTCAACAAGTACTACTGAGAGTTTTCACAAATTGCCACACACTTTGTAAACATCTACAAGATCCCAACTAATGAATGTGCCTACTATTTTTGGAAAGAGCTTCCAGCAAGTATGTGCAAGCTTATTTGGGCTTGGCTTGAGGTGGAAGACAAGAACCTCAGCCGATCACAGATTCTGAAAATCAAGTTGGCATGGAAGGCAGGAAGATTTGTCCTTTTGGGGGAAGCAGTAGATGAAGAAGATAGGTCAAGGGGAAAGAGGAAGTCAAAGGTGAAAAAGAAGTTGAAGAAGAGTTGAAGGGATAGTAGCTTAGATGATTCAGATTCAGAGGATTCAGATAGTTCAGAGGACTCATTGGAGTCTTTGGAGTTAGATACAGAGGCATCAAGTGAGGAAGAGGACCAGAAGAAGAAGGGAAAGGGCTAGAAGCTGAAGAAAGGAGAGGTTAGAACAAGGAGGGTACAGTTTGAGGAAAAGGGGAAAGGAAGGGGAGATGATATGGAGAATATTGAAGAATTGACATGACAACTATGAGGACTCAATGTTGGGGATGTGACATACATGGCAAAATATGTGAAACTTGTCACATTGGCTCTAGTGCTCAAGGAACACATCCTACCACCAGTACTATCATGATAGACCATGAATGCTGGAACCATGTCACAGCTGCAACTACACACAATCTTACAAATGCCACACCCAGCATCTTTCTCCCAATATCCAGTAATACAAAACATGCTGAAATACCCCACAATACTGACAACACCTCACTTCCAATCATTGACACTGCCCATGCAACCATATCAGCCACAGTACCCATCTCAGCCACATACATGCAACCATACCCACCTATATGTCCACAATATTCCAGACAGCCCAATTGGGGACCATACATGCTGCCTGGAAATCCAAATACACTCACACAGCACATGAATTTGCCACCAGAAATTGCATGCCACATGTGCAAGAATCCTCATAGGATTCAAGTATGCTCAATTGTGTAGGAATGCATGTGCACAAAACATATGCTGGTACTCCCAAATGGTTTCCATGTTCATGCAGATGGATCACCCATTGAATGGCATCCTGATAGCTTCAAAGCAGCAATTAATGTGAGGTGGAGAGGTCCCCTACCACTGTCTACAGCCACTACCACATCAAGCCCAGCTACTCCCACAACATATGACCCTCCCCCACACATAGAAACCCCCAGTGCCATGACATCATTCATATCAGTACAGGAGTTTGAGGAGGAAGGATTTGTATGGAGTGCAATGACTGAGTTGGAGAGCATGGGAGATGAAGCAGATGGGTTAGTGACAACATGAGCACAAGGGAAGAGGGATTCTGAGAAGAAAGGAGAAGGGAAGGCAGGAGGTGAAAGACAGGAAGAAAAGAAGGAGCCAGCAGGAATCCAACCCCAACTGGCTTACCACTTCAAGTCAAAAATCACAGACCCACAACTGACAAAAGAGGCTTTTCAGCACCTTCTGAAATACAAGTTCCTGAAATCACTGTCAAGCAGTTACTGGCCATCAGCCCTGATCTTCAACAATTAATGATGGATAATATATGCATACAATGAATTCCAACTGCAGGTACTGTGATTACAACAGTACCAGGAGTTTCTCTCAAGTTCTCAACACCACTTTGTGAGGCTGAAATAAAGTTGAAGGGGAAAGAAGGGCAAATAGTTGGGGAAATGGGACTGTTGGACAAAGGATCAGAAATTGTGACCATTCAGCAAGATCTGTGTGAAGAGCTGGGTTGTGAGGTAAATTGGGGGTGATGAATGACTATGCAAACAGCAAATAGAGGGAAGGAGGAGCTAAAGAGTTGCATTGAGTGGCTGGAAATCATAATTGGAGGAGTTAGTACATACACACATGCATTCATAGTGGGAACAGCACCATATAAGTTGTTGTTGGAATGGCCATGGCAACAAGGAGTGATGTTGGGGTAAGAAGTACAAGTAGATGGGCAGGTTGAGATCATAGTCACAAACCCCACTAACCCAGTGCAAAAGGTGGTGATACCAACAAGAGCAAGGGTTCAAGAAAAGTCACAACAGAGCCTAACAGCTATGGGAAATTGGTCAGGGGAGATGAAGATCACTGGGGCTCAAGACACACTCACTAATGCAGTCCTCAAGATATCCTTTGAGTATAATATGCAGATGCACTGTCTGGCATATAAGAAGGTCATGAATAAGACACATCCAGTACCTGCTACAATGCTGGGTGAATATCAAGTAGTGCACTGATTTCCTGAAAACCCTCTTGACACATTACCCCCCTCATCTACACATCCTCTGCCATTCCAGCTAGGCTCACAGCTCACTCAGAAATGTATGGATGCACTTGGACTTTTTCAGAATGAATTTCTTACCCCCCATGAAACAAAACTTCATTGCCCAAGCCCTGATAAACAACAAAAGCAGCCTTACATGGGATGAAACCAAGAAGGAACAATTTCATAATGACTATTTTGAACCTATAAAGATCCCCATCATTGAGCATGTGTCTTGGACAAAGAAGTCACTCCCCATACCACCTGGAATTTGCAACAAGGTCATTGACCTCATCAAATGGAAGATCAAAACTGGAGTGTTTATGAGCCATCCTATAGCTCATATCAGCATCAATGGTTTACAGTCACCAAGAACGATGGAAATATACAAATTGTGCACAACTCAATGCCTCTCAACACCATCACCATCTGAGATTCACAAGCTCCATCACTCATTCATCTCTACACTGAGCAATGTGTAGCTTGGGGAATCTACTCAGGGCTGGACATGTTTATTGGCTATAATCATCAGAGCTTAGCAGAGAAATCATGAGATCTAACTACCTTCAACACACCTCCAGGGATATTTCATCTAACCATCTTACCAAAGGAATGGACAGACTCAGTGGGGGTATTCTAAAATGATGTTGCATTCATTCTATAAGATGAAACCAAGAATGTACCTAGCTTTCCTAGACAATATCACTTATTAGGACCAAAACACACTACAAGAAGGACAACAGTACTTACAAAACAATTCCAGACAACCCAGCAATTTGATGTTTCATCTGGGAGCATGCTGTCAATCTTAATTGGATCCTTCATTGACTCAAACATGTAGGAGCAATGGTATCAGCAGCAAAACTCCAGTTGTGTCAGCCAGAAATTATGGTAGTAGGGCAGTTATAAACTTACAAAGGACAGCAACTAGATACAGCTACCATTGACAAGATTCTGAGGTGGCCAGAGTATAGGAATGTATCAGAGATGAGGGGATTTCTAGGGATGGCAGGGACAGTTAGGAATTGGATCAAATCCTTCATGGAAATCTGCAACCCACTTACCAAGTTGACCTGAGTAATGAAAACTGAATTCAAGTGGGGCAAGGAACAGTGAGTGGCCATGGAAGAAGTGAAGGAAAAAGTTGCAATGT
>JAEUWQ010000503.1:0-43760 GCA_018524765.1 Podaxis sp. AQ799166 | reverse complement strand
GGGAGCATATTGGTGGTGCTCAGTGAGGACTTGTTGGAGAGTCTCAATGGTACTTGGGTTAAGGTCTGCATTGCTTCGCTTCCGGTATTCAGCGGCCGCCTGGGGATCATAGATGTATAGCTGAGCATATGTAGGTGGACAATTCGGGGAAGGAGTAAGAGGTCCTAGGCGATGATAAAGCTCTCCTTGTATATGGAACACAGGCTCTCCTGCTGGGCGCCCATCCCGCCGAACATTTATGCTATGATCCTCCTTGACCTTCACGGAGGTAAAAGCAAAGGCCCGATTATATTTCCAGATATTCTCCCGAAACTCCACAGCTTGCGGACTATGACCCTCAAAAAGTGCTCGAAGAGATGCTGGAGGGTCTCGAAGCAAAGGTAGTCGAACTTTGCCAGAGTTGCAGCAAAGGCCGAATTTTGGCTGTGAAGCTGAAGAAGACTTGAGGCATTCAGTAAGCCAATGGAGGGCTCCACAGCTTGAGCACCGAATATCCATGCATCCAAGATCATGGCGTATGATTGGTTCTTGATAAGGGCGCCGTGCACTGCCAAAAAGATCCTGCTGTCTAGATATATGACCGGCTAATATGGTAGATATCAGTTGAAGCTCAGAGTGCTCAAGAAAGGGAAACCAACCTCTTCTCTGTGGATTTGCGCTTGCATTTTGTGAGGGTGTATTAGAACTCTGAAGCGGAGTACCTAAAAGCCATTTATTGAGACACTATTTTGTTATTTTGAATAAAAACAGCCGTACCTTGAGGTGGAGTTTCCTGCTCACGGGCTCTGCACCACTGCTGGGCATTGAGTGGTGGCTGGGTTGGGGTTGTGGAGGGGGCTCGATGTGATGCTTCCCGTTCGCGGGCTCTGCGCCGCTGTTGGGCAAGGGACCGGGCATTGAGTGGTGGCTGGGTCGAGGTCACAGAGGGGGGCTGGGTCGGGGTTGCAGAGGGGGCTTGATGTGATGCTTCCCATTCACGGGCTCTGCACTGCTGTTGGGCAAGGGACTGGGCATTGAGCGGCGGCTGGGTCGGGGTCGCAGAGGGGGCTTGATGTGATGCTTCCCGTTCACGGGCTCTGCGCTGCTGTTGGGCAAGGGACTGGGCATTGAGCGGCGGCTGGGTCGGGGTCACAGAGGGGGCTTGATGTGATGCTTCCCGTTCACGGGCTCTGCGCCGCCGTTGGGCAAGGGACCGGGCATTGAGTGGTGGCTGGGTCGGGGTCACAGAGGAGGCTTGATGTGATGCTTCCCGTTCACGGGCTCTGCGCCGCTGTTGGGCAAGGGACCAGGCATTGAGTGGTGGCTGGGTCGGGGTCGCAGAGGAGGCTTGATGTGATGCTTCCCGTTCACGGGCTCTGCAGTGTCGCTGGGCGAGGGATCGGGCATTGAATGGCTGCCAAATTGGAGTTGCAAAAGGGGGTGAACGCGATGTTTCGTGTTCATGGGTACCGTGTTGTTGCTGGGTGAGGGACTGGTCATTTGGTGGGCAGAAAGTGGGCGATGATAAAGGAGAAAGCTAGAAAGGAAACTTCATAAGTTTAAAGCACGCCATGAAGGGAGGTACTCACATGAGCACCACTGAGAGGCCCAATAGCAGGATAGTTCTCTACATCTGCAGTCAATGAAGACAGACATCGAGAAGAAGAGACAGAACATCGGTGTCGTGGGGTTGGGGTAGGCGATACGGGCCTTGGAACTACAGCGCGGTGATGCTGAGGGCTCTGAGTGCCTTCCAACTGAATTTCCCACAGTGCTTGTCGAACTTGGGCCTGATGCCGTTGAGGCGTGTTCAAGGCATCTTCCATCCTATATTTCTTCATCAGTAAACAGCAAGTGATGCACGAAATAAATGACCTTCTCACATAGACAGAGTCTGGTTATGACAGCAGTGGAAGGAGCAGGAACAGGCGTTGGGCTAGGTCAATGGGTAGCACAGTGCAAGCTGCGGCACGGCGCGGCGCGACCTTGGGTATACCTATGCATACAACAGGGTCAATTAAATGCAGAAATTTCCCGAAGCCATGCATCTCGGGAGTCGGGGCCTGGAGATGGGGTGTTCATCAAATCAGTCTAGTCAAAACAGTAATTCAAAACGACGTACATGTGGAGGAATATATAAAAACACAAAAAAAGGTTTGAGTTGGTCAGCTGGTCAGCGAGGTTGGTAGGCTAAGACACCAAGTATCCCATGTAATGCTCCCCAATTGCAACTTATTGACCGCCCAAGCCCACAGGCAGTCCACCCGGATACCTGGAGTAGCGTGCTCTTCGTGGACAGGGCACATCATGGGTTGCACCAAAATGTTTCTGGTGAGCCCAGAAAGTAGGAACCAAGGGCCAGGAGTGCGCACCGTCATCCGCATATCAGCGGGAGTGGAGAGCGAACACTCATGCGCGAAAAAAGGTAAGCTGCGGGTGGGTCGCGTTTCCCACACTCGCCAGCCAATAGGAATGTCTCTTTGTCTTAAAGACAAACAGCCAATGGGATCGTGAGACAAAACCTAGACGTTTTGTAATATTGTAGATTTGTAATATTGTAGATATGATGGAGCGCCCAGCACATTGACCACTCAAGTACTTACATGCTGGTGCCGTGGGAGATTGCTGTGCTCTCAGGTGGACCCCTTGAGTCACCTTACCAACCAAGGCACTACAATGATGGGCCTCAACTCAGGTTAACGGCGTACGTCAACAGTCGACCACTCCGTGTAGAATAAACCCCTGTCCCAAAATTGTGGCGGATCAAAGTCGTGCACTGTATCGATAAAGATTGCTATCCACTTATCCAGAATTGGCATCTCTCTTGACGCCGCCTTCTACCTTACAGCATTGACATTGCTTCTAATTCAGTACGATATCACGGTGCAAAACAGAGGCCGTAACATACTGATATATAAATCCACAAATCACGGCCTGAAAGATCCAACCCCCTCAAGTTTCTCCCCATCCTGGCTTCTCTGTTACTGCATGCCTCATCCTAAACGGTGGGTAAATTAGCAACATTCTTGGTTAACCCATCCCGCTTACTGTTTTCAATTTTTCTCCCACCACTGTTCTTCCTATAGGTTCATTGACGTCCGTTTTGCTTGAACCCAGACAGGTAAGGCAGTAAGGTGAGGTTCTCCCCACTCCCGCATTTCTCTAACCTTTTCCAGCGGTGAGAAGACAAAGGTAGGTTATTATCCAGTTATGAGAGAAACGAACCATGAAGCAAGTACAAGACCAACCAGCTCCTCAGAGCAAGTACAAGTCTGAGTGATGAACGACAGTGGAATCGACCGAACCCCTTCACAGCGGGGTACTCTATACCGCATGCCACAGAGCTGAGGAAGCCCCAAGCAGACGCCGCAAACACTGGACTTACAAGCCAAGTGAAGACCCTCTAAGCTGTGTCCGCATTGACTCCAAGAGTTGCATGCAGTGTAAACCAAGGGATCCACTCTTGAAGTCAATGCGATGAGCAGTGTCACATTGACTTGTAGGTCCAGTGTACAAGCGAGTGTTGAGTGCTAGGTGTGGCGGCTACCCCAGGTCTGTGACGCGTAGTATGGAGTCCTGGGGAAGGGCCGTCTCCAAAAAGATGGTCCTCGTGCTCCCTTGTCGTTGGGCCCCAGGCTGAAGTCCCATCCGAGTCTGGGTGGGGCGGACTAAAGCACGTTAACCAATACCCTTCAAGGCAAGTAATACTGGTGCGGTAACTATCGAGAGCGGCACTTCGGCGCCCGCTCTCTATCCCTCCGGGAGAGAACCTATGCGATAGAAAACTGATGCAACGGAGCACAGCACGTATACGTGAGACCTTGAAGTGGGTTGGGATGTCACGGGAGCTATTGTAGGACACGGCAAGGGAACGTCTTATAGTCAGTGGCAACCAAACCATACTCAGATACTTAACATGCTGACCGTTGCTGCTAGTTATCTCTCGTCCGCCCCTGTTGTCTCTTCGATGTACAAAACAAAAAGAGTCTGATGCCGTTTTCTACAGAAGCTTGGCGAAGAACAAAGGTCGCTATTTTTAGCACACGATTGAAAAGGGTTGTTATCCCGATTTGCCGGGCGGTTTCATGCTGTGTTCGAGGTGCCGTGGGTCGCTCGTCCCTCTTTCAATGCTGAGCCAACTCGGACCAACTCCATCCTTACTCTCGCTGTGGAGGTACCGGTACCCAGCTACAACATCCGATCTCCAACTTCACCATCATTGCGATGCACATGTTAAGCTATGCTGAGAGTCTAGGGTTTCGGACGTGCAAATCCTTCCTCGTCCCACTAGCTCCAACAAAACACAGCTTGATCCCCCTCGGCATCTTCATCCTTATGCGCAACGCTCCAAGCCCAAACCCATAAACATAACTCAACAACTCAACAAGAGGCAGATTCACCGCGCCCAAGTCCCACCTTGAACTCTCCCGAAAATCTGGCGCTCAAAGAGAAAGAGGTCATTGGGCCGGCAGAAATCCCGTCCGCCCAAGCCCTTTCCCAGTACCTGGCGGATTTTATCATGGGCGGACAATGGACGGACAATTTACGTGGTACTCAGAGCCAAATTATCGGAAAGGATCTAACCACATGGCGCGTACTACTCCTTGTACTCCTGATAAGCAAAGCCTCGACAAGTAGAGATTGGAGGTCAGCAGGTGGTTGGACTGCCGCGGCGCTGTGCTATGAAAAAGTATTGGGTTCGATGGGCGGCATAATGCTAGCACGTATATGAATGACATTTATTCTGTCAATATCAAATGAGTGGTATGTGAGATTAGGAGTAATCTACACCGCAAATAACCCAGAATAAATACATGTACAGTATACTATCCTACTCAATAACGTGAAGCTAATCGTGGGTCTATCTATAATTAGGGTTTCAGCATATCAAGGTCGAATATCACCACATAAGTGGGTGTAAGGATCGCGCGGGGGTGGGGGGGCGGACGATCATCTAAAAGGGCCACTCCCGGCTTTCCCTCGCCTCCCTTCTTCCTCCATTCCACTCCCTCCTACCATCTCTACCACCGCCCCTCTCACCGCCATTCCAACTCCAACTCCTCCCCTCGTTCCTCTCACCGCCATTCCAACTCCTACTCCTCCCCTCATTCCTCTCACCGCCATTCCAACTCCTACTCCTCCCCTCATTCTTCTCACCATCCCTCTCCCTCCCCCTCCCTCTTCCAAACTCCTCCCTCACCCTCTGCTGCCCTCTAGACGCCCACGCATCCCTCCTCGGCTCCCTAAACCCTCCCTTTCTAACCCTATCCATCTTCCCATCATTCCCAATCCCCATCCGCTCCAAAAACGACTTCGAAACGACTGGTGCCTGCGTCATCCCACACGCCTGCACACACCACTGCTTACACTCTTCCAACACCTCCATCTTACGCACTTTCATCTCCTGCGTCTTGCCCAAATAATACCCAAGCAGCGACATAAACGTTTCGCTCACGGCCTCCTCGTTCATCTTCGTTATCACCTCACTCACAGTCCGTGGGATATCCTCCAGCATGGGCGCCACGCTGGGTTTGAACAACGATCCGCGCCTTGCAGTTGGAGCTTGACCCCCGCAGAAAGCTTTAGGATCCGCATCGTGTACTTTGGCAAGTTCGAGTGTTTGCGCGGTAAGGTCATCTACCGTGAGTGGCTTGAGTGGAACTTCCGTCATCTGCCACGACACGAATCCGCGTTCCCAAGGTAAGAGAATCAAATCACCGCGACCTTGAGTACCAGCGCGTCCAGTCCGTCCAACACGATGAACGTACTGTTCCGCACTAGACGGAATACCAACTTGAATGACACGAGTGACGCCAGGGTAATCCACACCTCTAGCAGACACATCAGACGTGATGAGCACGCTCGCACCCGATTTATCGTTCCTGAAGTAATTCGAGGCCTTCGTCCGGGATTCCATGGACTTCTTCGAGTGGATCTCGTAGATACTCGTATTCCTCCCAGCAGGTAACGTATCCCTCGCAATTGCCCTCAACAACTCGGCAAACAGTTGCGTCATTTTCGTCGTAGGGAGGAAAACGATACTCTTGGATTTGCCGGGATTCGCAAGTTGGTCATGTGCGAGTACGCGGAGGATGTGTGGGATCTGGTGTGCAGCAGATGGGAGGACAGTGTGATATTGTGGAATGTGGGCGTGTACAGGAGAAGTATCTTCGGAGACACAGTTGATATATTTGTGGTGTTTTGCGAGGGATGCACGTGCAACATCACGGATTGCGCGGGAGACGGTAGCAGAAAAGAGGAACGTCTGGCGTTCTGGAGCTTTGGGCATGAACTGCTGGATGCCGAGGATGTCGGGTTGGAAACCCATGTCAAGAAGCGTGTCGGCCTCATCCAGGATGAGCTATTGCATGAGATGAGTTACTGAAGGCCTGAAAGTGAACTTGACGATACGTACGGTTTGAGTATGAGCAACACTATCCGCAACTTCCTTCGACGACTCCAACATATCCCGCAACCGACCAGGGGTGGCCACGATAATATCATGCCTACCCCTCTGGAAGTTCCTTAACTGCCGCGACTTGCTCTCGCCGCCCACAAACAACTGCACCTCAAAGCCTTCAATATGCTTCGTCAACTTGATGGCTTCCTGCGCAATCTGCGTGGCAAGCTCCCTCGTAGGACTGATGACAACAACGCCCGTATGGGTTCTCGCAAACCTTTTCTGGGAAGACTCTGTGAGCAACTCGCTAGGTTTGAGTCCCGTATCCCTGGTGCTCTTGGCGGCGTATGCCTCGATAGCCTTCAAGCGTGCCTCCACTGCTGGAATCAAGAACGCGAGTGTCTTGCCAGTACCAGTTTTTGCTCGGACGAGAAGATCTCTCGGGACGCTTGGTGGGTTTTGGGAGTTGTAGGGTTCAGCGATTTCTGGAAGGAGTGGCAACACTTGTGCTTGGACGGGAGACATGGTAGTAAGCTTGAAAGGTCCCTTCGTAAGGGCACGGAGGATCCTCTTGTCGAGGACGCCTTTCAGCGACTCGAACTCGGGCAGCTTCTCCTCGCCGTCTACGTCCTCAACGTCCAATGGTGCGGTGGCCGTTTCAGTTTCCGTAACGCGCACGGATGCGACGGATGATTGCTGTCGGGTAATTAGGGGTATAGACCTGAGCAGAACTTTGATCATGGACATTAAGCAAGGTGTTTGAGGTGAATGAAAAGGTAGACTAACCATTGTTACTGGGTTTTGCAGCGAGGAGGACAAAGGAACGACCAAGGATGGGACCAGAACCAACTCTAGGACGGATGAGAGCGGTGCGTGCGACCCGCGCCCAGATTGAAGACGACATAAGTGAGCTGGTCAGTGAATCCCAGAAGGCAACTCAAGCTCGCCGACGAACTGAGTGTTTGGTGAAGGGAGTGTTGCTAAAAATTTAGTATTTACATAGGGACTTGTTGGCACGTGACACCGCGTTCAAGGGCGTGATGCCGATCGCGTACATGTAACTTACTTGGACCAGCCAAATGACTATGCCCCTCTATTACCTGGGCCAAAATGTCAGAACAAGCAACAAAACAACAGTCAAAGTTCACAACACGTCAAAAGTGAATCCAAAAGAGATCTAACACATAGAGAACGTGGAGGCTCGAGCAAAAAAGGACACTCAATTATGGAATCGCATCAACAGGCATACAGGCAAACAACTATCCGATCATAGGCAAAAATATCAGCCCGTGGTTCATAAGTACAATCAATCCTCGCAGCAGCACTCCCGGCGGCAATAGTATGTACTGCAAACACACCACGGGTTCACCTGATTATGCACTCTCAAACCTGGCGGGCCAAATAACTGAGTGACAAGTTCGGAACCGTCTGCACACCCCACATTCACGATTTCTAGACCTGAAGGACCGTGACCGGCAAGGATAGCATGGGCGTGGATGTGGGAGGCTGTGGGGAGGCTGGGTACCCAAATGATGTAGTGACCACTATCGTATAACTGCAAAGAATGGCGGTGCTGATATGAATGTGGCTGGGCGAAGTGGGGTGTTCGAATATGTGTGTGTTGCGGTGCATGGAGGTGGTGGTACGGTGAATGGATTGGCACTTGTTAGAAGTGTGAGCCTGGGCCAGCAATCGGAGAGCAGAATAGCGGTGCAGGTGTAAAGGACGACAAGTTATGTGGATGGCGGCACAGGTGTAAAGGATACAAGTTGGGTGAGAGGCGCCGAGGTAACGTTATTGACAGGACTTCTGAGAACTTTGACACCGAGCGCTGATCTAATGACTCGAGGCCAATAAGTAAGTACACGTATCAGCCGGTATATTAACCTTGACTATCCCTAGCTCTCTCCCGTCTATCCTTCTTGTTCGTTGCCCATTGATCGTACACTCTTACCAGGCTTATCGATTTACAATGACCTTTATTTCGAAATTGTTCAAAGGAAGAAAGCGAGATACGACGGCCCAATCTGGGGGAAATCCGGATCGTCACAGCATCTCTGCACTGGTTACAAGCACCTCTGCCCTTGGAACTTCCGCAGCTCCTGTCTCTCCAAGAGTCGAAACACCTCCCGCATCTGCAACCGCGCCGGTTCTCCCAAGACCCGAAACCCATTCTCATCCTCCCAAGACCGCTCGGGCTCTCCCAATAGCTCACATCTCTTCCCCTGTTGCCGGGGCTTCTTGCGGTCTCCCAAGGCCCCAAAACCTATCTCCCCCTGCGTCCGCGACCCCTCATGCCCCCCAAATTGTCCAAACCTCAGCACCGCCCGCTGGTAACGAGTATCAGGACGTTGTCCGGGCTCCGGCAACGCAGCAAAACCCTCCAACACGGCTCGGGAAAGCGAAAGAAGTGGGAAGCACTGTTCTCCATGGGCTGGTGGTCGTAGTAGCAGGACTCAAGGAATGTTCCGACCTCTGCCTACCTCTGAAAGCAGTCGCAGCTGCATTTGAGACAATCTACAAGATCTTTGATGTGCGCAACCCATTTTATCGTATTAACTTTGTTAAATTTCGATCGACAGGGCGTATCCACAAATATGGAGGAGCTAATAGAGCTTGAGAAAAGATCGAACGCAATCCTATCACTGGTCCGGGGGTACAAAGAAGAAGGAGGATTGGATGTGCTTGAAGAGAGAGTCCGAAGTTTCTCCACGTGCGTATTGATCTCGCTTTCTTGCTTTCGTATCTCATTTCTAATTGATGATCTCAGAGCTATTGAGCGCTTGGTTAATGCCATCCAGCACTTGCAAGACCGACGTTTGGTGACCCGCATTGCAGAAGTTTCAAACGATGCCGGGACGATACAAAAGACGCTGAGAAGCCTTAACAGTGCTTGCGATCTCTTCTTGGTAAGTGTTCGAACTGCGGATTGTACTCCCACATGCATGGTGCCCATCGCGTTGCACAGATCGATATGCAACTCCGCACCAGTGTAACTGTACAGAACATGTCACAAGTAAGTGATTTCGTGCCTGAGGAGATGCTTTCAGCCTCATATATTCCATCAACAGATGCTGAAGTCTGGTAAGCTGCTCCTTGAGAGTGACAACTTGGGATTCTCATATCATTACAGGTCTGATTGACAAACTTCGTCCCGAGGGCGCTTCATATAAAACCCGGCACTCCGCCTATGGCGATCCCACGGGATGCATGCCTGGTACACGTGTCAAGGTCCTCAAAGAGTTGGAAGCCCAGGCTTCTGATGAGAAGGGTGTTAAGGTGCATTGGCTTGCAGGAATGGCAGGCATCGGGAAGTCGACGATCGCGCAGTCGCTGTGCGAGCTCTTGGAGAAACGGCAAATGCTTGGGGCGAGTTTCTTTTGCTCTCGAGCCTCGGAGAAAACCAAGAACGCGCGCCTCATCATCCCGGGTATCGCATATGGCCTTGCCAGGGGTTCACCCGCTTTCAATGCAGAGCTCGTGAAAGTCCTGGAGAGGGACCCAGATTTGGTGGAGTCGAATGACATGCAAGAGCAGTTCAAAAGACTCATTGTTGACCCGGTGCGGACCGCCGTCAATGGCCGGGTCGGGGTTTACAAGACTGTAGTCATTGATGCTCTCGACGAATGCACAAACGTCAACCTCGTCAAGCGGCTCATCAGGGTCATTCTCAGTTCCGCTTCGGGTATTCCCCTCAAATTCTTCCTTGTCAGCAGAACCGATGATTCCATTGCTACTGCCTTCAATTCCTCGAAGGGTGCCCACAATACTTTCCTGCTTCACGAGGTCGAGAAAAGCATAGTGGAGAGTGACATCCGGATGTATATGAAGGCATCACTGGACGATATCAAGAGGGACTGGGATCCTGACAAGGAGGATGGGTGGCCTCCCGATAGCGAATTGTCTCAAATAGTTAAGGACTCTGGGAAACTTTTCGTCTATGCAGCCACGGCAGCCCGTTATATTCGAAACGGCGAACGGGGTTACAAACAGCGGCTCACTTCCTTGGCAAATCACTCATGGAGTCCGCAACAAACCTCGGCCATTGATGGACTATATGGAGATATTGTTCAGCAAGCTTGTGATGGTCGGGAAGACAGAGAATTGCCCTCCATGAGGACCCTTGTCTCGTTCGTCATATTCCTCCAGCATCCGTTATCAATCAACGCTCTTTCCATGTTATCGGGGATATCAGATCCTGTCACCCATTTATCGCGACTCAACTCCGTCATTCATATTCCCCCTGGAGGAAGCGCTCTAGTCTCCCCATTTCATGCATCCTTCCCGGAGTTCCTCGTAGACCCTGACCGCTGCCCACCAGAACGTTTCTCCCCGTTTGCCCCTCTCGTCCCCGCCAATGGTCATGCAGAACTTGCACTTAAGTGCCTCGAGCTCATGAACCGGTTGCTCAAGTATAATATCTGTGAGGTCCCCGAAGAATTGACCGTCTCTAGTATGGACAGAAACAACCCGCCCGAGGATGCCAGCAAAATCCCCGAAGCACTCAAGTATGCGTGCACATACTGGGCCACCCATTTAAGCGAGGTTCAGGACTCAAGCACGCCAGCATTTACGGCCGCTATTCATGCTCTACGCAACTTCCTGAAAACTCATCTCTTGCATTGGATGGAGTGTTTGAGCGTGGTTGGTGAACTGGGGACGGGGGTTAAGTCGCTTCGCAATGCAAGTGCCGTTCTCTCAGTAAGTATTAACCATCAGGAAGCAATGTTCATTTGCTGACATAATGACAGTCCATCCAAACTAGAGATAGTGAGCATCTGCGACCACTCGTTGATGATGCCTGTCGATTTCTTCAGTTGAGTTTCGAGCGCATTCAGAAACATTGTTTCGAGGTTTACCAGTCGGCGTTCACATGGATTCCGAAGAAGTCTCTGATGCGTCAAGTTTATGGTACACAGGTGAAGGTGCCACGAAGTGTCGCAATGGGTCTGCCTGACTCCTGGGGACCAATGGAACACTGCATGGGTGGAGGTTCAGAGATCTATTCTGTTGCTTTCTCGCCCGACGGCACGCGAGTTACCTCTGGATCGGATGATGGGACGGTGGGGATCTGGAATGCGGGGACAGGTGAGGAGGAAGCGCGGTTAGAGGGCCACATACTTTCGGTGATGTCTGTCGCTTTCTCGCCCGACGGCACGCGAGTTGTCTCTGGATCAGATGATGGGACAGTCAAGATCTGGAATGCGAGGACAGGTGGCAAGGAAGCGTGGTTGGAGGGCCACACGTATTGGGTGACGTCTGTCGCTTTCTCGCCCGACGGTACGCGAGTTGCCTCTGGATCGTATGATGTGACAGTCAGGATCTGGAATGCGGGGACAGGCGGCGAGGAAGCGCGATTGGAGGGCCACAAGGGTTGGGTGACGTCTGTCGCTTTCTCCCCCAATGGTACGCAGGTTGCCTCTGGATCGCATGATCGGACAGTCAGGATCTGGGATGCGGGGACAGGCGAGGAGGGAGCGCGGTTAGAGGGCCACAAACGTCGGGTGACGTCTGTCGCTTTCTCGCCCGACGGCACACGCGTTGTCTCTGGATCGGATGACTGGACAGTCAGGATCTGGAATGTGGGGACAGGCGAGGAGGAAGCGCGGTTGGAGGGCCACAAGGGTCCGGTGACGTCTGTCGCTTTCTCGCCGGACGGCAAGCGAGTTGCCTCTGGGTCGGATGACCGGACAGTCAGGATCTGGAATGCGGGGACAGGCGGCGAGGAAGCGCGGTTGGAAGGCCACAAGCGTCGGGTGACATCTGTCGCTTTCTCGCCCGACGGCACGCGAGTTGTCTCTGGATCGCATGATAGGACAGTCAGAATCTGGCATGCGGGGACAGGTGGCAGGGAAGCGCGGTTGGAGGGCCACACGCATTGGGTGACGTCTGTCGCTTTCTCACCCAACGGCACACGAGTTGCCTCTGGATCGGATGATCGGACAGTCAGGATTTGGAATGTGGGGACAAGCGAGGAGGAAGCACGGTTGGAGGGCCACACAGGTCCGGTGACGTCTGTCGCTTTCTCGCCCGATGGCACGCGAGTTGCCTCTGGGTCGGACGATCGGACAGTCAGAATCTGGAATGCGGGGACAGGTGGCGAGGAAGTGCAGTTGGAGGGCCACACGGGTCCGGCGACGTCTGTTGCTTTCTCGCCCGACGGCACGCGAGTTGCCTCTGGGTCGGGTGATTGGACAGTCAGGATCTGGAATGCGGGGACGGGCGAGGAGGAAGCACGGTTGGAGGGCCACATGGGTCCGGCGACATCTGTCACTTTCTCGCCCGATGGCACGCGAGTTGTCTCTGGATCGCATGATGGGACAGTCAGGATCTGGAATACGAGGACAGGCGGCGAGGAAACGCGGTTGGAGGGCCACACAGGTTGGGTGACGTCTGTCGCTTTCTCACCCGACGGCACGCGAGTTGCCTCTGGATCGCATGATTGGACAGTCAGGATCTGGAATGCGCAGACAGGCGGCGAGGAAGCACGATTGGAGGACCACACGGATTGGGTGACGTCTGTCGCTTTCTCGACCGACGGCACGCGAGTTGTCTCTGGATCGTTTGATGGGATAGTCAAGATCTGGAATGCAGGGACGGGTGGGCAGGAAGCCAAGTTGGCCGATGATTCGCGCAACATTGAACTCCATTCGTGTCCCTCTTCGCTTTCCTTATCTCATGATGCTAATTGGGTGGTAAGTGCACATCATCATTGCTGGATCCCCCTTCGTTATCAAACCAGGCGGTTAAGCTCATTTTTTGCTGGACCACTGCATCTGAGTATCATAATTTTCATAATTCCGGAGTAGGCTATGGTCATTGTTTTAGCTAAGGTAGATAATCCCATTACCTTAGGCATTGTCTGGGATCAACAACAGTATAATGAGAAATGTGTATATTACATAGCGCAGTGTCTTAGGCAAATACAATAGTTTCAGATCACTGAAGTACAATGCAAATCGTTTGTGTTAAATTTTGCTTCAATGAATGAGAGTACATGCACATACCTGAAGTACAATGCAAATCATTGACTTCAGGTTACAGGGAAATTTCTTTATATACCAATGACCCTCTGAAATCCTCCATCTCCTCTTAGATAACCCATTGATCATCCACTGCCCACTCAGCCCATCCTACCAAATATGGGATCTGAGAATGGACCCACAAATGTTGATGACACCTCCTTTTGACACTCCTACTCATCGAGACATTCAGTGCATGGGCACTACACCTAGGTGAGTGTGAAACTTCTCAAAAGCTTCATGAGGGAGTTGCTTCATAAGAATGTTGGCCAACATATCCTTAGTTGACACATAGTGCAGATCTACTTCTCCTCTTTCAATACATTCATGAATGAAATAGTGGTGAATATTGATGTGCTTAGCTCAGGAGTGGTTGATGGGGTTTTGCATGAGAGTGATGCATCCTTGATTGTCAGTGTGGATGATTGTTGCTGTGGCCTGAGGGAAATCCAAGTTATTCAGTAAGATATAAAGCCAGATAGCTTCCTTCATAGCATTTGCTGACACCATGTACTCAGCTTCCACAGATGAAGTAGCCACTGTAGGCTGCTTCTTTGACAACCAAGTCACAGTGCTTCTGGCTATCTCAAAGATGAAACCACCCATGGATTGTCAGTCATCTGGATCCTGGGCCCAGTTTGAGTCAGTCCAACTGACTAAGTCAAAGGCCTCAGATCCATGCCTGCCAAGAACCAAACCATAATCCACTGTCCCCTTCAGGTAGTGGAGAATGTGCTTTGCAGCCTTGAGATGAGGAATGCCTGGGTTTCCACCAGATTGCAAAACCACACTGACAGCATGCTGGATATCTGGGTGAGATTGGGTTGTGAAGAGAAGTGAACTGACAATAGAGAGATAATGTAGATCACTGGCATATTCATGATATGTGTGCCTCTCATCTTTGGTGACAGGGGATTGGGAAGTAGAGAAGTCATATTTGGTTGGAAGAGGAGTGGAGAGAGGACTCACATCTTGCATACCAAAACACATGAGCATGCTGTATACATAGGTTACTTGGGAAATATGGATCATGCATCCATGATGATTGTGCATGACAATGAGACCCAGAATGTGTTTGAGCTCACCTAGTTAAGTGATCTCAAAATCTGTTAGGATGGTCCTTATCACTGGTCACCTATGCTTAAGCTATGGGGTGGCTATCTCACTAGATGGTTCACAGAGGCACTAGGATCTAGCAAGAAGGATCACAATAAGAAGATGGCAAGGCAAGTGTCCAGTTAAGCACACTTAAGAGGTCAAACATCTATCAGTTGAGAGTATGACCAATAGAGCATTTACTACCACACTGATTGTGAACTAACATCAATCACAAGTTAAAGGTAAACAGTAACCTGAGGTTTAAGAGAATATAGGAAGCTTGTGCTTCCAGTACATGAGCAGCTATTTAAGCTTTACTTCTAAGGTCCTAAAGAGGTAACTATGACAAAGTAATGCTGCATGTCCAAGAGTCAATAGAAGCATAACTACAGAGCAGGGAGATATGAGAATAGAAACTAAGACAAGAATAGAAATAGAGACAAAAAAGGAAACTAGTTATATAAGGAAATAGTTCAAGTCAGAGTTTGGGTGATATACAGGGATACAAGGTGAATAGTCTGTAGCAGTAGAGATAAGGAAGAAGTTATTTACTGATAATATTACAAGTCTATATCAGGATGAAGGCATCTATTGGTAGAGTCAGAGGAGTAAGAGGCAGGAGACAAGGCAGAACTGGGAACAGTGAAGTTCCTGATGAAGGGCAAGTCAGAAGAGTCTGACTCATGCATTGGACTGTGGCATGGTGATAAGGATGATGACAATGACAAAGAGATGTCTGCAGTGACATAGGGAGGTGGATATGGGGGAGGATCCACAGCAGGTTCTTCAGTGTTTGACTCATTGCTACTGGGGACATTGGAGTCAACACTATGCAGGGGAGGAAGCTGTGTGTGGCAGGGAGGAATGGCTGGAGGATTGTCAGAGTTAGGATTGACATGATAGACTTCTACTTCTCAAAAGTAGAGTCTGTGGGCAACTTTGTATTTGATGATATGCAGGATGACCTCAGGTGGGTACATCATGTAAGGGTGGAGGAAGACAATTGGTTCTCCTGCATAAGGAATCATCTTCCAACCATGGGCCTAGGCAGAGTTGAAGTTGTTGTGAATCATTTGAATGTATAACCCATCAGGATCAAAGACATGAGTGAAGGGAGCATTCTCCCAAGCAATGCAGAGTATCTCTGACATCATATGGTCAGTAGAATAGAATATGGATCCAGGCATCAGCCAGTCTTCTGAGAATAGTGATATGTGGCCAGGAAGGTGATGGTTAGCAAAAGCTTCATTGCAGTAGCAAGCTGGATCTTCAGCTGGTATACCAGTATCTTGTGTGGTGTGGTGGGAGGCATTGGGGAGTCCAAGTTCATGGACTAATGCATAGTAAATAACATTGCAACATGGGGTGCTGGGAGGGTTCATAACAAAATCCCTTCCTAGCTGGTGCTTGAAGTAATGAATCTTGCCAGACTGCAGACTTGTCATCACCATATCATCAATATATATGAGGACCACTAGTACAAGTTTCCCTTCCTCTCTGAGAAAGTATAAGTTGTCATTGGCATTCAACTTGGTGAAGCCAAGCTTCACCATCACCTTATTCAACTTGTTCTTCCACTGCTTCCCTGCCTGCCTCAATCTATACAGCACCTTCCACAACCTCCAATACTTCATCTCCTGTCCATATTTCTCCATCTCTTCTGGCATATGCAAGTAGATCTCCTTGAGATCTCTGTTCAGGTAGGCAGTGACAATGTCAATTTGTTTGAGTTCCCAGTCAAGGTAGACAGCAAGGGTCAAGAAAACACAAAGAGGTGAGAACTTTGCAATGGAGGCAAAGGTCTCTGTGAAGTCCTCTGTGGGCATTTGTGAGAGGCCTCTCATGTAAACCCACTGGGTTTACTTAGAGTGTTGACCTTAGGTTCACACCAACATACAATAAACCCAATATATTGGGATGTATGTTGCATAGGTATAAGGTCAGCTGTCCTAATGACAGCTGACAATGAAGAATATAAGGAATGTGTTCTTGATGGATTAAGTAATCCATCAAGATTGATGATGAACAAGAATTAAAATAATTAATTATTAAACAAATATCATCAAGCTAATAAGGGATGTAACAACCATGACAGTAAGGACTCAGCCCTCATACACCCCCTGTTGAGACCATAGGGTACAGTCAAGAAATTCAAGACACAAGTAACATGGTTACTTGTGGTGAGCAATGAAAGGTGGGGCATGTTTAGTGCCCCACTTGTTACAAGGTTTCTTCTTTGGCTAAGCAATGCCTAAGTTGTAGCCTATCCTTGTAAGAGGGATGAGCAGAAGTCCTAGTCCTATACAGGTCAGTAGGAGCTGCTCTGTTTAACCTCAGGTGGCTGTTCATGTTGTCTCTAGGCAGTGAACTCATATAGATCACACTCTCTATAGGACAAGACATTGACAAGAAGCCAGAGAGGAAAAACTGTCTTCAAGGGGAAAGAGTTTGTAGGCTTAACAGGCTACAGTTGCTCAAGGAATAACACAAGTTCCAAGAGAAGGTACAGTTGAGTCCCTCCTAACTGATAGCTGTCATAACTGATAGTTGCCATAACTGATAGGTTTTGGCTGTGACAAGTTCAGTTAGCAGAGAAATTGACACAAAACTGATAATTCTACCTTAAGTAATACTGATAGCTCCTGGGCTGGAAAAATTTGATAGTGCCCATTGATGCTCATGCCAAGCACTGGTACTGAGCCTGCTGAGTGACTCCAGGTAAGACAGTGTTTCTCTGTAGCTGAAAAACATTGTGCCAAGTCACCAGTTCTCTCCTGATGTCTGCTGAGTCAATCAAGCTATCTGTTCTTGTGAAGGGTTTTGAAGCACTTCAATGGAGCATTGCTGTGTGGAAAAACCATCTCACTGAGTCTCTGCAAAAAAATGAGCATATTTCAGTGGAGGATGAAGCATGGCTTGACAATGAAGCCAATCTTGTCCTCAAGAGCCAAGTTATTCACAAGCTAGAGGGATTGCCAGGGGAAGAGAAGAGTATGGAGGGTTTGGATGAGATGGAATATGAGGTTATCAGAAAGTTGCAGATAGTTGCAGGGGATCTTCCAAAGCCAGTGGAGAGGAGGCAAAAGCATATGTGGTGGTCATGAAGTAACAGTTTCCACAATGGTGTTCATGTGCTGAATAGGTCCAGCTGTGAGCTTGTTGAAGAACTCAAATGCAACATGATGGGACTCAGTAAAAGAGTGTGCCTCAGAACAGAAGAAGCCACAACAGGGAAATGTGAGTATCAAAATCAAAATCAAAGTTCTTGATTGGTATGAGAAGAACAGGAAGAATCAGACAAAAACTGTGAAACATTTCTCAAGTCTTTACCCAAACACAAGGATCAGCCAGGCAACCATTAGCAACTGGGTCAAGCAGTTGGAGGAGCTTAAGGAGGAGTGGGGAAATGGTGGATGCTTGAACCCTGATGCAAAGTGAGTCATTCAGACACAACACCCAGATGTCAATGAAATGCTGGAACTTTGGGTCTCAAAAGCAATGTCAGATAGGTTGATACTGACTGGCAATATCCTGTGAAAGAAGTGGGAGGATTTTGCAGACCTTGCTAGGATTCCAACAGATGAGAGGCTTTGCCTCAGCCAAGGGTGGCTGACTCACTTCAAGGCTTGAAATGGGCTGAAGAATTTCAAATGTCATGGAGAGGCAGGATTGGTTGACCCAGGGACAATAGAGCTCAAGAGAGCCCAGATCCAAGAGCTTCTTCAAGACAGGTCATATGAATTGAAGGACATTTATAACATGGATGAAACCAGTTTATTTTATGTGTGAGTTCACCTTTGATAGCTATTCATAGGCATTAATTTATGACATCACATGCATAGATTACCACCTGACTGTGGACTCTCAGACAAGCAAGTTTCTGGTGTCAAAGGACAAAAAGTCTGATTGACATTTGTGTTCATAGTCAATGCAGACAGTTCCAATAAACTTCCCCCAATGATTATTGGCAAGTTTGCAAAACCCCATCCATTCAGAAATAAGATGGGTGAGCAGCTTGGGTTCAACTACCAATACAATGCAAAAGCCTGGATGACTTCCATCATCTACCAAGAATGGCTCCAGCATTGGGACAATACTCTTCACAGCCAGAATCATCACATCATCTTACTCCAAGATAATTTTTCTGGCCACATTGTCCCTCCTGATCTTTGGAACATCACAGTCATCAATTTCTCACCAAATCTCACCTCTTGCATTCAACCACTTGACCAGGGAATCATATGGTGCTTTAAGGCACATTACTGGAAGGACTTTATTGCATGAGCAGTTGCATGTTATGATGCAGGACACACCCCAGCTGACATCTACACCATCAATTAGCTCAAAGCTATGTGACTTGGACATGATGCTTGAGACAACATTGATGTAACAACAATTAGAAACTGTTGGAAGAAGGCTGGAATACTCCCACTTGCCCTCTCAACATCCAATCAGCCTGGCAATCCTGTCATTTCAGTTGCTTCACTCTTGAACCATGCAACTACTGATTCAACTCCTCAAGTTGAGCAAGAACTAGAATCAGTTCTTGATGACCTGCAGGCAAGAGGTGTATTACATGCAACAAGTCATATGAGCCTCAAGGCATTGCTCAATCCCAAGGACAAAAACTCAACTATTGATGATGCAACAGATCATGAGATCTTCAAAGCTGTTATGCAGATGGCAGGTACAGTCCAAGATCAAGACAATGAGGTGGGCAATGTTGAGGGTACAGATGAAGCACCACCACCACTCCCAACCATTTAGCAAGTCCATGAAGCAAATGCTATCATCTGCAATTACCTTATGGCTGATGAGGACAATGAATTATCCTGTGACATGGAAAGGCTTCTGAAAGTCTTCAAGTGCAAGCTCCACTTGGATGCATCCAAGAAACTGCAGGACACTAAAATTACTGACTTTTTCATGCCAAAATAATTCATTAACTTTTCCATTTACTCTGACCTTGATAGTGTGTACCAGCAGCTGCACACCTAAAGTAGAAATGTGTTTGAAATGAATATTACATAATATAGTCCACATTCTTCATAACTAATAGCAGTCAAAACTGATAGCTTGGGGCCATGACAGAGGGCTATCAGTTAGGAGGGACTTGACTGTAACACACATTAAGATTAGACTTGGCTAATCTATAGGTCCAAGTAGTGTACATATAGAGGTTCAGATGACTACTTAGGGAAGTAGATCAAATGTGACATAGAGGATGAATAAGAAGAGGGAAGCATAGAAGAGGAGAGCATAAGGCATAAGGTGAAAGTCTGATGGAGCAAACATAATTGATGCAACACAAATACAACAGAAAGGTCAAAACTTATACCTGGTCTTAAGAATAGAAAGTGTCTAAAGATAGAAGTGGTAAGTTCAGTGTTTGTCACAAGTCATCATCACAAGGGAAGTAAACTCCATGATACTGGCATGCTTTGTCTACCTTCTTGCATATTTCCCAATCTAATGTCTGTCAAAGTTCTGTCATTTCCTGCCACAGACTAATCATCATGTGTTTCATCAAATCCCAGTCCTTGTAAGTCTGCTCCTCAGTCTCTTCAGCCTTCATAGTGATCTCAGAATCTGCAATATTCATAACATGATCCCCTTTGTAATGTCAAGTGTCCTTGCTTGACTCAATGACTCCCAGTAATGTTTTCATTGTTGTAAGGATATTCATGCATTCCCTCTCCTGTGTCATCCATGATACTTTGGAGGGCACATTCAATTGATTGAGCTGACTGTTATCGAGGGTGAATGCATTAGTTGGAGGCTCTGGGGATGATGGTATTGTTGATGGCATGGTGGGAGAGGCATGGAGGAGATCTGTCATGGCATTCATCAGCAAATCAAGGTCTTCAGACATTGTCAGCAGTGGTGAGTCCTGCCTGAAGGAGAGTGTAGCCTTGGTGGCAGCACAAATGAATGGGCAAAGAAGAGTCTGAGTCTCCTGATGATGGGGATCAAGCTGCAGAGGAGGAGGAAGTTGATAGGGGGAGAGCTGGGGAATGAGCATTCTGGGATTGATTGTTTGTGGCAATGCTAGTTCCTTGTTCACTATCCTGCTGCCTGGTGGACTGCTTGGTGATTCTGGTAGCAGTGAGCTGAGCTCTGTCAGCAAGGATTCTTGCATAGTGGAAAGGGGGATGTGTCCTGATAGGATTGAGGAAACAATATTTCTGGTAGTGTCCTGGGGTATAGTGGTGGTAGAAGGGGCAATAGTATCTTGGGTATTGATCTGCCCTATGACCCACACTGCTATATTGATAGCAGGTGGTGCATTGGTCAGATAGGATGAGGATAGGGCCATCAGTGAGAGAAGATTCTGTATCTCTAGAAGTTCTTCCTTCAGCATGTTGTTGATCCACATCATGAAGTTGTTTGGGTATTGGAGGGGTTCCTTAGTTCTGTCAGGGCAAGGGGTTGTGAGTAATGTTGCCAGATCTAAGTCCAATTTATGGGTGGAGAAAAGCAGATACATCCTCTCATGCTTGTAGAATCATGCAGTGGGCACCTGAGAGGTATCACCTTTCTTGATCAAGTCCTGGCAAGTCAATAACCTGAGCAAAGCAGGCACTGACTTCATTGGCCAGTCTGTTAGCATGGAGCTGGCAATGTATTGCATTAAACCAAGATGCCCTGAAAGTGTTGAGTACTTCAGTTGGTTGATCACTGCTCTCAAGAGTGGACCTTGCTTGGGAAAAGGAATCTTCATATAGAGATTGGAGTCATATCATGGTAGAAAGAGCAGCATTGCTTGCTTCTTGTAGGGGACTAGTTGGAAAGGTTCACCTTTGGGAGCTTTGTGCTTCATATAATTCAAATGCCTGGGATATTTGGTGCCTGACTTCAGTGATGTCAGTGACTTGTCTTTGCTGCTCTTTATAGCTAGAGACTCTGGGGTAGAGGGGTGATCTTCTGGCAAGGGTGTCAGTTTGTGGGTGAGGGGAGTAGGTGGGACAGAGATGAGGGTTTGTAATGAGGCTCAGATAAAAGATGTAACAGAGGTAGGGGTAATTGGGTAGTCAGTGGTAGTATTGTTGGAAGTGGTAGACATTCAAGTAGCTTGGGTTTTAGTGGAGGTTGTGTCATAGTTTATAAGTGTTGAGGAGGGTCTTGGGATTGCATAGGTCTGTTGAATTTTGCCAGGTTCATTCTGATTCTGGATATCCCTTCCAATATACTAGGAACTCTAATCCTCATCTTCTGGTGTGATGGTGTGCCACTATGGCTTTGACCTCCCATTCTTCTTCTCCTTAGATAAGGTCAGGTGGGGGTCTTGAGAAGTGTTTGCCATAAATGTCATTTTTGGTGATGGGATAGAGGTATTAGACATGGAAGACATTGTGTATCTTCTAGTTCTTTGGGAGAGATAGCTCATAGGATATGTTTCTGCATTTCCTAATAACGGTGAATGGGCCTAGTTGACAGGCAGTGATTTTCCTTGATGTGACCTGAATTGGGAGATTTCAAGCATTGAGCCAAACTTTCTAGCCAGGTTTTATTTTTAGCATTATGTGCATTTGTGTCCATTCTGTCATAATTTTGTGCAAAGTTTCATGTGCTATTTTAGCAGCTTCTCAGATATTTATAATCCAGTTCATTCTTTCTTTAGCTGATGGGGAGTTTGTCAGGGCTAGCTCAGTAGGGAAAGCTTTGAGTGGGTGGCCATACATTAGCTCAAATAGGGTTTGTTGTCAGTTGGCATGCATTCTGGAGTTATAGGAGAATTCAACTAAAGGGAGGTGTTTGGGCCAAGAATGGGGATTTTGGGTGCAATAGGCCAATAGATACATCTTGATTTCTTGATTAAATCTCTTGGTTGATCTGTCTGATTGGGGGTGATAGGCAGTAGAGGGGGTGTGATTGATATTTAGCTTCTTGAACATGGCTTGTATTAATTTGGCCATAAATCAGGGGTCTCTGTCCAAAATGATTTTGTTGGGTATTCCTGTGTAAATGAACATGTGCTTAATCAAGATGTCTGCGATCTGGTTGATGGTAGCAGATTTGGAAGTGGATACTATGATTATCCCCTTTGTAAGACTGTGGTCCACCATGGACAATATTGTGTCAAATCCATTGGATTTGGGGAGGTCTGTAATGAGGTCCATAGACATTTGGGTAAAAGGCTGTGATGATTGGGGACCTGGAATCAGTTGTAATGGGGGCTTCAAGGGTCATCTATTAATTTTGCATTGCTGGCAGGTAGGGTATCCTTTCATGCAGTTTGTGATGTAGGCACAAATGCTGGGCTAGATGATGTATTCTTGAAGTTTTCTGAGGGTTTCAGTGACTCTGGGGTGTCCTGCAGCTGGTGTATTATGTACACACTGCAATAAGTGCTTCTTAAGTATGGAGTCCATGGGGAGTTGAATATGACCTTCATGATCCAATTCTATGGTTCCATCTTTCCTTTTTTGGGCTTCATTTTCAACATCAGGGTCCACAATGTTGATTTTGTCATTTTCTCCTGAATTAGCCAACTTTGCATTAGCATTGGTGAAATCACTAGTTTGGAACTTCTCTAGTGGAATAGCCACTTTGGTAGTTTTGAGTTCCATGTCTTTACTAGTTGAGGTGTGGTCTGGTCTTCTGGACAGAGCATTGGTGGTGCAGTTCTTAGAGCCAGGGATGTGGCAAATCTTGATTTTATGGGCACTGATCATAGCAGACCATTGAATGGTTCATCTTGAAAGCTTTGATGGCTTGGCCCAATGAATGATGTTATCATGATCTGTCCATATCATTGTCTTGTAGGGTGATCTATCAATGTAATGACACCATTCTTGTAAAGCACAGATGATCACTAGAAATTCTTGCTCCAATGCATGATAGTTCCGTTCAGCTTGGGAGAATGGTTTGGAATAGTAAAAGCAAGGATGCAATACTCCATTTGAATCTTTCTGGAGAAGTATTACTCTTAAAGCATATGCAGATGCATCAGTTTGAATTTCGAATGGCTTGGAAGGGTCAGGGGTAATGAGAACAGATTCTTCCAAGAAGCATTGTTTTAATTTGTTGAATGCATCATCAGCTTCTTTTGTCCAGTGGAAAGGGGTATTGGATTTCTTGAGAAGGGCATTAAGTGGTAAGGACAGGTGGGCATAGTGCTTGATGAACTTGCAATAGAAATTGCAGAACCCAATGAATTTCCATACATCTCAAACTGTCTTGGGAGTAGGCCAATCTGCTATCTCTTTAGGTTTGGCAGGGTCCATCTTGACTTCATTTGGAGAAATGATGAATCCAAGATAGGTGAGAGTCATTTTCTCAAATTTGCATTTCTTGGGTTTGAGGTAGAGATTGTGCTTTTGCAGGATCTTGAATACTTCTTGAGTTGTTCTCCTGAGTTTGGCTTTGGTCAGGGCATGGATAAAGATGTCATCCATGTAGATGATGACTTTGTTCTGCATGATGAGAGGGGTGAGGATGGTGTCCATCATGTTTTGGAATGTTGCTGGGCTGTTGCACATTCTGAAAAACATGACCATCAGTTTGAATAATCCTCAATGGGTGCAGAAAGCTCCTTTCCATCTGTCTTCTTCCACAATTTGAACATTGTTGTAGCTGAGCCTGATGTTGAGTGCAGTGAAGTATTTTGAACCTTGTAACTTGTTGAGTATTGATTGGATAGAGGGGATTGGATAGCTGTTTTTGACTGTATGTTCATTGAGATATCAATAGTCCTGACAAGGCCTGAGTTTTCTGTCTTTCTTTGATATGAAGAAAAACAGTGAGACTATAGGGGATTTCAAGGGTCTGATGTATCCTTCCATGAGATTTTCTTCAAGGAATTTGTCAAGCTCCTTTTCTTTGGCTAGAGAAAGTTTGTAGGAGGGGAAAGCTTTTGGGACAAAAGTCTCTTTAGTTTCAATCCTGTGGTCCCATTGTTGAGTGGGAGGAAATCTTTCACTTTTCTTTTGAGAGAAAAGGTTGAGATATTTGTGAAATTCCCATGGGACAATTTTCTTGGGATTGGTCTCCTTTTTCTGTTCTCCAGCTTGGGTGAGTATCTGGGAATAGGAGGTCTTGGCATTGATTTCAGTGAAGTTTTCCTCAGAGAAATCTTCTTCAAGCTCATTCACATAGATGTTGGAAAGAGTGTCATTGACTATCAAAGAGAGTGTGGTGTTTTCCATCAAGCATCTCCATGAAATGGTTTGTTTCAACCAGTCAATGTCAGGATTGTATTTTGTGAGCCAGGGGATTCCTAAAATTATTCTGGGTCATCCCAGATTAATCACTTGCAAATCTGTTTTCATTTGTTTCCCATAGATGGTAAAATCAAAGGTGACAAAGTGAGTGATTTGCTTATCTTTGTTGAGGGATCTGTCTGTGTTCCTGACTTTGATTGGTTTCTTCAATGGTGATGTTTTCAGGTTCCAGTCCTTGACCAGCTTGTGGTCAATAAAATCTTGCCCTGCTCCAGAATCTATCAGTGCAAGGTTTTCTACAGATTTTTCAGAGAGATACACAGTGATGGGGCAATAAAAGGTATTGGATTGATGAGTCCATAAACACAATTCAGAGGCCAATACTTTGTTCTGAGAAAAAGAAGGGGGCATAATTTCATCCTTTGGACAGGGGTAAGAATTGGAAACCAGTCCATTAGAGAATAGATAGGGGAAAGGAAAAGAATTGTTTCTTAGTGCATCTTTCTTTTCTCTAGACAATCTAGATGTGGAGGCTAGTCATCTGAGGCAAAATCCTGGATTTCCTTTGCTTGAGCACTGGTGGAATTGGAGAATTCAGTGAAGATCTCAGTGACTTCTTCATCATCATCCACTTCCTGAATTATTTCATTGATCCAGGTGAACATGGCCTTTTGTTTTTGCTGCTTTTCTTTGTCTCAGGGTATCTTAGGAGGGTATGGGTGGCTTATGCTTGGAAACCTTTGCTTGGGCATTTCATGGTAGATTTTGTGTCAACTGCAGTGGGTTTGGTTTCTTTGGACATTCACAAGTGAAATGTCTTGTCTGTCCACAGTTGAAACATTTGCCCTGCTTGAGGTCTGTGCATTTTCAGAGTAAGGATGTTCTGAAGAAATGTCTCCAAGACATCACAGTTTTCTTCCATCTCATTAACTTCTGCATCAGAATCCTCTTCTAGAGGGTAGTTTTCTTCAAGCATGATTTCAGAGAGTGCCAACACCAAATTGTTGACATCCATGGCATATGGATCTTTATATGCCTGGCTTCTTGACCAATTTGTATTATAGAATGCCTTCTTTTTCAGTTGGGGTATAGCTCTATTGGTTTGTTCTTGGGCATGGCTTGCACAATAGTTGTTCTCCATGTGATGCTGTTCTTCCACTGCTCTTGCTGCTTCAAACCAGATATCAATGTCCAGTCCAGGTCTGAGGGCAATGGTTTTGAGCCCAATTTTGAAGTCCAGACCTTTTCTGAAGCAGTAGATGAGTTCTTGTGGGTTGACCATCCCTGCTTGGGTAGCAAGGACCTTGAACTCAGAGATGTACTGGTCCACTGGTCTTCATTTCTGCTTGAGAGCATGGAGTTGTCAGAGAGCATCTTCAGTGTAGTTGTAAGGGAGGAAGACTCTATCAAGCTCATCCTGGAATGCATTGAACATTCTGAGATGTAATACTCCATTGAAGTTGTGCTGGTGGAGATATTCTGTTTTCCATGGTTCTACTGCTCCTCCAATGTAGTAGAGCATGAATATGATGGCATCATGGTCAGTAGGGAATTTATGCTGGTTGGCAATGATGTACAAGGCACATTGCTGTTTCCATGCCAGGTACTTCCATGGGTCTCCATCATACAAGAGTGGTGCCTCATATTTTAGTGTGGAAGGGATGGCAGGCATTTGTGCTTGTTGGGGAAAACCAAATCCTAGTGGAGGTGCTCCTGGTTGCCCTGGTGTGGGAGGTCCTGGGGGTGGTGCTCCTGGTGGTGGTGGTGGTGGTGCTTCTGGTGGTCCTAGTGGTGGGTTCAGACTTGGTTGTCCTGGTCCTGAGGGTGGTCATCCAGGCAGAGGTTGTCCAGGAGGTGGCTAAGGGCTTCCTGTTTGCAGCAGGTCTGCTGGCTGAGCTACTCTAGTCTGAGTTGGATTTCCCTGATTTCCTTGTACAATTCCAGTTGCTTGCTGTCTAGAAACCACTGGGTTGGTGAAGAGAGGTTGCTGGAAGAATCTTTGATTTTTACTTCCAAATGCAAAGGTAGTGGCTTAGTTGATGGGTGCCATGGAGTCCATTCTAGGAATTGGGGGTTGTGCTTGTTGAGGTGGTTGTGCTATCTGGGGAACTGGCTGTGGAGGGAGAGTAGAGTGTTGTGATGATTGTTGCTGGTAAAGGAGTGGGATTGAGGCTGTACTTGGAGGTCAAGCAAGTTGCTGAGGGAGTTATACAACAGCAGGAGGGATAGTGACAGCAGTCAACATTTGTTGTCTTCATCCTCTAGCTGCTTCTCTTCTTCCTCTAATATTGGCTGTAAGCCATGGTTCCCAAGGTGTGACTTCATCAAGGTTAAGAGATCTCATTCTCCTAGGTGGTCTTGTTCTGGTAGGGGATATGATAGGTGAAACAGGCAATGCTGATCATTGAGCTGTTTCATCACTGCTGTCTGAGTCTTGGCTTCTAACTCATTCCAATAATATGGCAGCTTCTCCTGAAATGGTGAGGAGAGTGGGGGAGTGGAAGGACATTCAAGGTTCCTTTCAACAAGGACTTGGATCAAGTCTTGGATTTGGGAAGGTGTAAGGTTGAGATGTTGAAGCTCTGTAGGAATCAAGGAGAAAAAGGAAATATTGTCCTGTGAAGAAGTCCAGGAAGATGATAAGGTAGAATAAATAGACTGTGAGGTGAATGATTGAGGGCTGTCAATTTCAGATAATCAAGAACTTCTGTTGATTTCAGGTGATTGAGAACTGTTGTCAATTTCTGCTAATCAAGAACACTCTTTGATTTCTGTTGATCAAGAACACTTCACCTTGACAAACATCAATATGGTTTACAGTCAGAGGGTCTTCTTCTGACAGACCACCAAACATTGAGTGGGCATATTACAGGCTTCTTTGCCAGACCACTAAATAATGAGAGGGCAAATTATAGTCAAGAAGGATGGGGTTTTGGTGTTGTTTAGGCACAGTGCAAAGCAATGAGAACCAACAACATCCCAATGGCACAGTGCAGAGCAATGAGAACCTCAGGGTGACTACACACACAGCACGAAGCAATGAGAATGGTAGTCAAGTTTGGAAAGGTTACAATGTGGAATTAGCACACAAGGGAAGTCTAATCTTGATGTTACAAGGTTTCTTCTTTGGCTAAGCAATGCCTAAGTCAGAGCCTATCCTTGTAAGAGGGATGAGCAGAAGTCCTAGTCCTATACAGGTCAGTAGGAGCTGCTCTGTTTAACCTCAGGTGGCTGTTCACATTGTCTCTAGGCAGCAAACTTGTATAGATCACACTCTCCATAGGACAAGACATTGACAAGAAGCCAGAGAGGGAAAACTGTCTTCAAGGGCAAAGAGTTTGTAGGCTTAACAGGCTACAGTTGCTCAAGGAATAACACAAGTTCCAAGAGAAGGTAACACACATTAAGATTAGACTTGGCTAATCTACAGGTCCAAGCAGCATACATATAGAGGTCCAGATGACTACTTAAGGAAGTAGATCAAATGTGACATAGAGGATGAATAAGAAGAGAGAAGCATAGAAGAGGAGAGCATAAGGCATAAGGTGAAAGTCTGACAGAGTGAACATAATTGATGTGACACAAATACAACAGAAAGGTCAAAACTTATACCTAGTCCTAAGAATAGAAAGTGTCTAAAGATAGAAGTGGTAAGTTCAGTGTTCATCACAAGTCATCATCACAAGGGAAGTAAACTCCATGATACTGGCACACTTCATCTACCTTCTCACACATTTCCCAATCTAATGTCTGCTAAAGTTCTGTTGTTTCCTGCCACAGACTAATCATCATGCATTTCATCAAATCCCAGTCCTTGTAAGTCTGCTCCTTGGTCTCTTCAGCCTTCTCAGTGATCTCAGAATCTGCAATATTTGTAACACCACTGTGGATGGTAGAAATAAAGGTAGTAGTTACAAAGAACAATAAAATGCAGCTGTGTAGCTACTACTGTCCTCAGATGAGTTCTGGGGGACAATGAACAGAAAATAGAGGAGGTAGGGGTTATGCAAAAGTGAAATAGAGCTCAGTGAAATATTCTAAACAATCACAAGCTCAGAATAAAGGTCTCTATAACAGCAGTGCCCTTTACACACAGTGTTATCAGAGAAGAACTCTAAAACTCTAAGACTAACTGACTCAAACTAACTTGAACTGAACTAGACTACTCTTTTTCTTTAGAACAGCCAACTCAAAATGCTCTCTTAGCACCAGGCAGTCAGTTCAATGTAAGTAGCTACCTTGCTAGCAGAGCATGGATAGCTGAGAAGTCTTTCTTTATAGGTGTCTTTGTCTTTTCTGAAGTCTTAGGCATCTTAAGGTTCATCTTTTATTGGTCTATGACTGAAGAAACACTTAGACTCTCACTTAGCACTTAGAATTGAGTGGTCAATCCCTTATGCACTGCTGGGAGCAGGTTCTTTGCCTGTCCAGCTCATGCCTGGGGGGTTTATATATTGTAGATGAGATACAAACTAGGAAAGTACAAAATCATGTGTTACATAGTTTCTAGAACACTTGGGACCATATGGAAACTGGATAATCATTTCTGGAGTAAGTCTGAGCCTTAAAGCTCAGGCATATCTTGTCTGTAGGCTCCAAGACTGCATGGTTAGCTGGTTTGGACTCAGACAATTGATTTTTGGGATGCCCTTTGTCATCCACCACATGGTTTCTTTACTTTGGAGGTTTGGACTGAAGTAGCTACTAAGCAGCCAAGGTATATCCTTGGCAAAGAGTTATTCCAGCTCCATCCCATGTGTTTTCTTTATCTTGTAGAGCTAACCAGTTGTTCCAGGGCTTTTGGACATGTGAATTCTTGTGCTCCAGGATTTCTCCAAGTGGTAGCTACTCTGCTGCCATCCAGTGAAGAGGCAGAAAGCAGTTGCTTCAAGATAATTACAATTAAGACAAGGATTGAGTCTTACTGGTAACAGTAAGGGAGTGAAATGCTATCAACTGTAAGGATGCACAGAAGGGAAACTTTCTGCACAAAAGGCAAGTTCATGGGGAGAATATTCAGAGGAGAGGAGATTGCTAAAAAGGGGGACTAGCTAATGCTGCACAAAAGGATGAAGGCACTTTGATGGGGGGGAAGGGCAGAGTAATTACAAAGACTAACTACCATTCTGTTGGCCTTTGGTGAACTGCTGCTATGCTATCAGCACAGCCATTCCACTTAACTTTGAATCTAACTAAACACAACTGCTCTGTAAGCAGTCCCTTTATTTAGCTAGCAACTGAAAACACACTGTCTTGCACCTAAGATGCCTTACACCTTGATACAATGCCCAATATATTCTCTGTTTAAGGTTCCCTCTATAAAACCTGAGGCCTTCTTCTTAGTCAAGTGTCATAGGGACAATTTCATTCTTCTAGTTCTCTGAAGGTGCATCCTTAGACTATTTTGCACACAATGGATAATTGCTTTACATGATCCTCTAGTCACAACACTTTAGCCAGGGGGTCCCTTGCCTGGCACTCCCAACTGAGGTCTTTATATATTATTCAGGAAAGGTACATGAGTAAGACAAAATGCATAACACACTGCAGATAATTCAGACATGTGATACAAACTCAGGAAAAGACATATTAGACATTAGAAAGATGTTTTGTAGGTCCATATGGTTCCCTTGACCCAATTAAGTAGTTCCTTCTGATGTTGCTGATCTGCATGTGATTTCTGTTCAGCTCAGCAATCTGTACAGGGCTGTCCAGTGTCTTTTGTTGGACTGTCCCTGAATGCCATGTGGGTGTCCAGCTTGGTACTTCAGTTCTGGTTCCTGTCCCTGTTTGCTCCATCCTTCATGATCAGCTAACCCTTCAGGAGGACATACTTTGCTAAGCTAGGCACCTGTGGACTCCATTCCCTTCAACTGACCCTGAAGAGGGGACCTTAGCCTGTGAGACCCTGCTTCCTGGGATTGACAACCTATGTTTCAGCCTGACATTACTACTGATCATAGGATATATGCATGCTACCACCACCTTAGCTAAGTACACATGTTCTTCCATAGTTGCAGCTAGTCAGTCATCAGGAAGGGTAGTGGGGACTTTGTAGCTAGGTCTCTGTTGGATGCTGGTGGGTGTTGCTAATATATTAGACTTGGCTGAGTAGAGAGACTCTCACCCTCCCTAACTGAAATACTAGCTTTTTAGCTATGTTTGAATATTATTCAGTGGGATTCAGGCTTAGATTGGCCTGGGCTGTAACAACAGACTGTCTTGAGGTGTTCCAGAGAAGATGCTACCAAGTTGGAAGTAGTGAGGAATATTGGTGAAACTTATGAGAGCTAGTGAAGATGAGGAATGTAAAACTCCAGTGAAGTAAGTATGCTACTACATGACTGTTTAAATACTGTGTTGAGTAGCTACACTGGGCATAGGGTATAATACATGCATGAGTAAGAAACATAAAGCATATGTGCATATAACATGAGTAAAATGCATGTAAAGGATATAAAAAGATGAAACATGACTCTACTGTATGCTACAGGAGTCATAAAAAGCACAAAACATTTCTACAATGCACAATCCATGAAGGAATGAGTAATACTACCACAAGCCATACATCTATGCAAGTGTTATAAGTATTATTATAGAAATGGGTCAATCTATTCATAGCACAAAGCCATGGAAGAGTCCAAAAATTACTTTGCTCTGTCATTGCAGAGCATACACGTTGAGGATTCAGCATGTACTGCTGATGGCAAGTATACACATAAGTGTAATGCTGATTAATTCCTCGACAATGCTGAGGTGAGTGTCTCTGTCCCAGTACTGTTCTATCCCTGTACTTCTCCCGTAGATACTAATTGTCCGCCAGGTGAACACATTCAGTTGTCTACCACTACGCGGGGGACATGGGAAAACTAGCAAGGATGAGGATTGAAACCCTACACTAGTTCACCATCACCCTCTACCTTCAAAGAGTTGGAGTACAACTCTGCAGTCATGTGCCCCAATGATGATGTGCACCTTCCCTGAGAACTCGGTTGCCAGGTACTTCCATGCCTCAGTCTGCCAGGTCCCCCAAAGCATCCCTCCCAGGCCCGCAGTCTGCGGCGTTCGCACACTCTCGCATACGTGCCCCCCGCCGCGCAGCCTCAGCACTTTCTGCCACTCCCAACAGCACTCCGAAGTCCTTATCCAAACCCAATGCTATCCACCGAACCTTCAGATCCGACAAAGTCGACACTAATCCGAGGTCCTACGATCGCAGAGACCCATTCAACGCGTTAAATACCCTCGTCAAACTTCTCACATCACTACCTTCGCGTGTTATTACAGGAGGAGGTGCGGGATGTCAATACAAGCTTCTCACGATCGACGAACACAAACTGTGTCTCCATCTCTGTAACATCGTCGAGCCGTTCCTCCTTTCCTCTCTTCCTCACGGCAATGACGATGTCCCCGTGCTATCAAACGCGTCAAATGCCCACGTATTCAAGAGACCTAGGGTCCTGCTCGTACGTCAACCAACAGAAATCCTCGATCGTATTGCGGCTTGTATCGAAACGCGTGAAGATCTCATGAATTTCGGAATCACCTGCAGGAGGCTTTACGAGGTCGTGTTTCCTCGACATTGGGAGTATCGTGTTATTCGGGCAAAGCTGTCGATGATTGGTGTGTGGAAGCATTTATGCGAAAGAAAGGACCTGGCTGTGAACGTGAGAGTTGTGGAGGTTCTCGATGAGAGGAGCGAGAAGAGGGTTTTGGTTCCGAGTGTGTGTAAGAAGCCCGTTGCATCCTCTGGAGCTGTGAAGCAGACTGGGGTAGGGGGTGGGGTAAAGGCAGAGGAAATCGCTAGTGCTACGAGCACTGAAGAGGACTCGTCTTCCGCATCTGCACACGAGGGCGGGGATGGGAGTGCAGCGGGAGTTGGAATCAAGAGGGTATCGATCCACAAGAGACAGGAAAAATACTTTGTCGCTGCGCTCGCAAAGATGCTGGGGTTGGTGAGATTGAAGTGGGAGTCTAATCATTCGCCGATGACCGTTCTTGATGATGGCGCAGTTTGGAGGACCCTTGTGGACAAGTGTGGATCGTCAATGAGAACGCTGGAAGTGGTAGATAATATGGCGTTTGCGCCTTTGCCTGCAAGTGATTCTGAAGGCGAAGAGGATGAACGTGGAACTGACAAGTTGTCCAAGTTTGTGGTGAGTATGCCTTACGTCGGGAGATATGTGACTCGTACTGATGAAATCCTAGCTGGTCAATCTGCGGTCTATATCGTTAAAGGCCACGCAGTTCAGCTATGGTGCTCCTAAGGAGCCTACTTTGAACAGGATCGGGAACATCCTTCATCAATGCCCCAATATCGAGGTGAGGCGTTACCCAAACTTCATTCTCGATTCCACTCCAATAACTTTTACACATAGAGCCTCGAAATAATGTTCAGAGCCTCAAAGACTGGCCATAACCCCATCCCAGTTGCGAACGAATTCCTGGTCTGCGGGCGTTGGTCACACCTCACTTCTCTGACACTCACCAACCTCTCCTGCTTCACCACAACCACAACCATCACAACGCCAACGTCAACATCCACAGCTGACACAACGACCATCCAACGGAACCCGCTCGAAATCTTCCTTTGCGCCCATCCTAACCTTCAAATGCTCAAGATCCTCGACGTTGGCCCATCTTCGCAATTCCGCCGTATCCGCACACCACAGCATAACATGTTGCCCAAACTACGCGAACTACACGCTAACCGGGACATAATCAGCATGATACTTCGAGCAGAGTGCGACGAAGCAAGACCGCTGGAAGTTATCAAAGGCTTCAAGTTGATCGGCGCTGGTGCTGGTGGTTCCGTCCTGTGTAACGGCGGCAACGGCGATCGGGATCATAAGTGTCCTACAAACACAAATGGGAATACAAACGTCAATACGGAGTTTTACCAGAACTTGAAGAAAGCAGGGGCAAGCGTGAAGAGGATTGAGTTGGAAGGATGGGGCGATTTGGATGATATACGGATGTTGGCTTGGAGTGTACCAGGGCTGACTTGGTTAGACGTCGGGAGGCGATTGAGACCTGCTAATTCCATACCTTCATCGGCAGGATTGACCGTTTCCGCAAGTCATGGTGCAGGTGTCCGAGGACAAAGTCAGGCACCCGTGACGAATATGGTGGAATGGGCCGAGGTCTTGTCGGGCTTCGAACAACTCACAACATTCCACGGTGTCAAATTCTTTTACGAGATCTCTCCTAATGCTCTTCCTGGTGGAACGTTGACCTCGGCCGCTGCAAACGATATTAGCACTGGGTCGTCGAATCACACGCTTTTGCCTTCGAACGCCACCGTCAGCGGTAATAATAACAACATGAATATTTCGATGACGGATCGCAGTCGGATTAAGAAGAATGACGAGATTGCGGGGGTCTTGGCATGGAAGTGTGGGAAGTTGAGGAGAGTGGATCATTGGGATGGTGCACCGGGTGTTGCGGGGAAGGTTATTGTTTTGTTTAGGGACGCCGATTTTGGGCCTGGCGTTGAAGGAAAGGTAAGGTGGGATGTCAGGCGGGTAAGGCAGTGATCATTCGTGGTGTATGTGGCGGTAACAAGGCTGAGAGTATGTGAGTACCATTCTGATCCTACCAGAAGACTCATCGCTCATTCGGCCTTCCTCGCGCCACAGAAGTACTGGCCCTGGGAGGCTAAGGACAAAGTAAGTCATCTCAGTTTGTGAGGAGTGTCGTCGCTCATCCGGCTTTCGTTCCGTATAGGTATTTCTGGAGATAGTATACTCCGCATGCTAAATATGCCGTCTACTTATGTACGAACCCGTGTATGGTCGTTCCCCAAAAATCCTGAGAAGAGGACTATGCCCATGACGCTGGTACAATTGGTACACGATACAACGCACACTTATCAGTGCTATTCTTGTTGACGCTACACTGGGAGATCGCCCCCTCGCACTGTAGACCTGGGTATACACAGGTTACCACGTCACTCTCGGACTGATCTACCAATCCACCTCTTCTGACCTATGCAAGATGGTCAAGAAGTGGATGTGGGGTTCTATGACTCCTCTGAGACAGTTTAAAGGCGTCTCCGCCGAAATTATTAGGAAGGCTGATAACAACAATTCATAAGTTACCCCCCTACCTGCTCTCGCTCGCGATTGATACTGACGATTGCTGGTCGTAGCCGCGGTAACGATACTTCGATCTTATGCCCCCCTAAAAATGGAGAATTCATCAGCATTCCGGAAGCTGGAAAGCTGGTACATGGACTGGTACACAGTTTCCCTAAACTTCAGTAAGTGCTCTCGAACATTTTCTTCTCAATCTGTGTTAATCAATTGTATAGACTCAGGCCCAGGTCCAATTGGTCACTTGCTCTCTCCTTCGTATTGATCCCTCATCCCCGATTTCCGATGGGATGGGAAGATCCACGGTTCTGCAGAGACCTACATCCTCACCCAAGACGTCGATGGTAAAGTCATTTTATTTCATGACAACTTCGTCCTTCGTCAACGATATGCTGAGGACGAACATAACATCATCCTCACTGCCCCCATGTTTGAACCCGTTCCCCCCAACTACTATATCTCTGTCGTTTCGGACAGATGGCTGCACTCCGAGACCAGGCTACTAATTGGTTTCAAACACCTCATTCTCCCCACCAAGCTCCCATCTCCCACTTCTCTCCTTGACCTCCAAGCTCTTCCGCTGTCAGTACT
The DNA here is from genome assembly GCA_018524765.1 of Podaxis sp. AQ799166. Classification (NCBI taxonomy): domain Eukaryota; kingdom Fungi; phylum Basidiomycota; class Agaricomycetes; order Agaricales; family Agaricaceae; genus Podaxis; species Podaxis sp. AQ799166. Next base: position 8,413 of record JAEUWQ010000503.1, on the reverse strand, counting down.
CCACAGCAAGGAATTCGAGGCAATATGCGCCAGCACCATCAATGAATGCAACAAGATCCAGACGCAAGTTTTCCAAGCACTTTATATGTCCGATGAAAACATCTTCATTGGTGCTCCAACGGGCAGTATAAATATCATTTGCGCAGAGTTCGCGTCGTTGAGGTTATGGAGTAAGAGGGAGCAGCTGCGAGCCGTGTGTATCGAGCCGTTCCAGGGGATGGTGGACCAAAGGGTGGAGGAGTGGAGGAGGAAATTCGGGAACCTGTGAGGTGGGAAGAGATTGTGGGGTTTACCGGGGAAACCAGTGGAGATTTGAGGTTGTTGGAGAAGGCAGATGTAGTCGTGTGCACGCCTACACAGGTGAGTTTTACTACTTTTGGTTAGATAGATGGGATGCTGACGCGCTGATTCAGTGGGATGTTTTGTCGAGGCGATGGCGCCAGCAGGAACAGTGTACAGAATACCGGGTTGTTGATTGCAGATGAGGTTCAGCAGGTTGGAGGGGTTGGACTGTTATTGTCTCGAGGACATGGTACGTCTTGTCCCAGACTGAGGTCCCGACGCGTATTGTTGCATGCGGTGTGTCCCTTGCGAACGCAGAAGACCTTGGAGAGTGGATCGGTGTGAATTCATACACAATCTTCAATTTCTCACCCAAGTGTGTTTCCTTACCCTCCTGATCACTGATGTGGATGCTGAGGATGAGACAATAGTGCGTGACCACTGAATATGGAGATCCATATTCAATCTTTCACGACCACCCACCTCCCATCTTTCATGATCGCCATGTCCAAACCTCCTTACCTCGCCATTCTCGAATGTTCACCCACGAAGCCGGTCATCATCCTCGTTCCATTGCGTCGACAAAGCCGTCTCACAGTCGATGGTCTCCTTGCTCACTGCGTAGCCGGCGACGACCAGGATCGTTTCCTCAACCTCGAGCTCGATGAACCACAAAGGCACTCGGATCACATCGGCGACAAGGGCTTCGTGGAGACGTTGAAGCACGGCATCGTGTACTACCATGAGGCGTTGGGTAAACAGGACAAGAGGATTATACAACGTTTATTCGGGCCCGGTGCAGTTCAGGTTCTTATTGCCTCCAAGATGCGTTACACCGCTTCTGCGTGTCACTCGCCGGATTATAGTGATGACATCCTTAGCCTGGAGCTTGCGTGTCGCTAGCCGCATGGTGATCATCATGGGCATGCGATCCTATGACGGAAAGGAGCACTGTTATGTCGACTATCCCGTTATGGACGTGCTGCAGACGATGGATCGCGCGCGCCGACCAAGGAAAGACTCAAACAGTCATTGTATCCTGATGTGCTAACAGACGCGAAAGGACTTCTACAAGAAACTCCCGGCAGAGGGTCTGCCCATTGAGTCGCACCTGCTGACGCACTTGTTGCATGACTACTTGGCAGAGACCGCTGTGAAGACCATCGAAGACAGGCAGGATGCTTTAATAAGTTCATTCCTCGTGCTCGTCAAATGATTTGGTTGGCGAGCTTGCACTGTAAGATATTTTGGCGTGGACATACTTTTATTGCCGCATGACCTAAAACCCTAACTACTACAATTTGCACAGCGTCAGCCATCAGCACCTGTCAGACCATCGGTCCGAATTGGTTGAGAATACTCTCAATGGCTTGGTCAACTCGAAGTGTATCACTATCAGCGAGTCTCCTTATTGTAATTACAAAGATATGAAGTTGACGCACTGGACAGAGGATGAGATGGACGTTTCGGCACTCAGGGTATGATCGCCGCATACTATAACATTTCCTGTACGTTTTTCCTATTATACATATTGAGACATATTACTGACATGGTGATAGACATCATCGTCGAGGTTTATACCCTCCTTCTCAAGGAACGTACCAAGCTCAAGGGTCTTGCCAGCCTCTAGCCCTTCCAAAGGCGAGAATGGCGGCGGCGGCAACGGAGGCGGGGATGATGACGTGGGTCCGAAGACCAGGAAGACCGTGTTGACGCTAACGAATTACATGCCAAAGTCGAGGATCAGTTGTCTTGAGTTCCGGACCGGCTCTGCTCAGACTCCTCGGGTTCCACCGCCGGCGCAGAGATACGTTCCGTACCCTCCTACGGTCGCCCACCGAGTTCACCGTTGGCAATGCAAGCAATTTTTTGCAGAAGATGTGGGTAGGAGGTGGACAATAGTTCGTAGCGTGAGCTCCGTTCGAGATTACTATGGGAGATGGATCAGGATACAAGTGGGAAGAGCATATTGTTGTTCGAGATGGAGGAGTGGGAGGAGAGTATGTGATGTTGGGACGTAAAGTATCGGACGGCGAGGTGTGGGATGCCACTTTACGATCGCCTAGTTGGGGTGAAGGTGATCAAGGATTACGTTGAGTAGTTACCGGAGTGTGTTTGAAGATAGACGGACGGAAGAGGAACCAATTCCCGCGTCAAGGGAAAATGAGTCATTAGTGGTACATACGAGCACAGTACTAAAGTTTTTTTGCTGTTCAAATAACCTAAATCAACTGCTCAAGCTATTCCCAGACTCCCTTCGCAAGATCCGCTCCTCGTTCCCCGACGTTGATCTGTACGTACTTCTGATAGCTATGACATTGAAAGATGAGGCAGCTAGAACGACGCCTTCGAGTGGTCGGTGTTCAACACGGCTGAGGCAAAGATTAACGTCAAAATTCCGGCAGTAGATCAATATAATACGTACTTTCATAATCCAGGCGAGTTCTTCAGTGGCTGCCGCGCACATATTTCCTCCACAACTTGGATGTCAAAACGGAAGAAATCCGACAGTTGGGACGAATGTCGGCATTATTGCTTCTTATTATTCTCGAGAACAAATAAGGACTCACTTCTGCGGCAGCGTCAATCTCTGCCCGACACACATTCTTTCCCCGACCAAGCATAGTCGCTGCTGTGAGCTTGTGGTCGTACTTTCCACTTGAAAGGTCGGCGGCCTTGAGGAAAACTTCAGCACCTCGCTTCGTGGCAGACTCTCCCAAGCAGCTTTAGCCGGAGAGCGCCATCAATGGCCTTCGCGACGATCTCTGGCGGCCTTGGTGGAATGCGCAGAAGTGGCGAACGTGGTTGTGCGGTAGAGGTTGCTTCTGGGTGTTGTTTGTCCTGACTTGTTTTGATGATGAGGTCAACGTTGGTAACGACTCTGATTGTGCAATTGCCCATCAACGCTCATCCATTGGCCGTTGAAAACGCAGGGGACCTCGAAAGGCAACTTCTCAGCCAGAGCTGCTTGCAATGCCGCTCATCCTAGGGAGGCGCGTGAGTACGCTATTTGATTTGATCAGCAACGATCCGCCACGACGACGGGGTAATGTGTACCATGGGCTCATTGTGAAAGGGAGGAACTCGTGAGTTTCGCGAACTGTGGGTTGGCCATGGCAACGATACGAAGGGATCAAGGATTAGTCAGGGATAAGACATTTAACTGGCCTTATATTGTCCTCGAGAAGCCAAACAAACTGTCATCGACGGCCTTACGAAAGCCGCGCAGACACTGCAGCGTCCTCCAATCGTCCCGAGAACCTCAAAGTACGCAGCATGCCCAGTAAGAATGTTCGATCGGTTGTGCTCGATATTGCCAAGGCATTGGCGTTGATTAAAAGGCATTTCGCGCTGTGGCACAAGAAGGCGACGTTGTTATTCGTTCTCTAGAGACATCGTCGACTTCCTAAGAGACGATCTAGAAATGCTTGCCAGTGCTACGAGGTGCTTTGGAGTCTATCAGCGTGATCTGTGGTGGTGATGGTTTCCGAGTTCAGTATAGACCAAGGAACGAACTAACGAAGGGAAAGAAGGTGAAAATTCGTGGGGAGGTGTTCTTAGAAGAGAGAACAAACCTTTTTTTAGCCCTGATAATATCATTTATTATGACACGGTCACGGAAACAACATGGTCCCTCGATTCTCCTTGATATTTACAAGCTTTTCGTCCCGGAAGTCTAGCAATTTATGTGGAATCCAGTAATGTTCTCGGTAGTAGTTGCGCCGTTAAGATGCGACAGGTGTTGCTGCTGCCTCATTGAACTTCGGTTAGTCGTGTTGGGTGGAGGGGAAGGCCCCGGTTTCACACAATAACCCCCAAAATGGGGTGTGGCGCTGGCGGTAGTCCGGAGAATGAAGGGTGGGAGGTCGGCACGAAGGTATTGGTGAACGCGTTCATAGAATGTCGAGATCGTCAGAAGACTCTCAGTAAGGACTTCCTGGTGATTCTACAATCAAGTGCAGGACCGACAGGATGGTGTGGTGAGACGTGAATCAGCATCGAACACGGGGAATGACTTTGGCAAACTGTGGGGAACAAGTAATCAAAGTGTGGACATCGCCGGGATCACGCCACAACAAACATGTGAACGAAATAAGACTATGTGGGCGGTTGCGCACCGTCGTTGAGAAGCAACCCAGCCCATATCCCAGCCTGATTGACACCTCACCCAAACACCCTCTTAGACGATCCCAAATACGTCGTATCGGAAACGATCGTTGGGAAACCATCCTGTAGCAAAGGGAGCGCGAGATCTAAACCTGAAGGATCGTGACCTCTGGCGGAGATAGCATGGGCGTGGATGTTGGAGCCTATGAAGAGGCTGGGTACCAAAATAACGTAGCGACAAATATAGTATAGCTGCGAAGAATGGCGATGCTGATATGGATGTGGCTGGGCCAAGTGGGATGTTCGAACATGTGTGTTGTGGTGCATGCAGGTGGTGGTATGCTGGACGGACTGGCATTTGTATGCTAGAAGTGCGAGCCTGGGCCAGGGGTCGAAGAGCAGACTGGCTGCGGAGATGTAAAGGACAACAAGTGTGGGTGATAACCGATAGGCGCCAAGGTGACCTCTAAGGTCAACAGTCGAACAGCCTTATCTCTGATACCCATCAACATTCAACACAGCTGAACGCGCTGTTGAACGGAATGTTCCATGAAGCGGTAGCCAATCCGGGTCCTTGGTGCAGATGCCATAAGAACTCGAAGCACGTTTGGCACAAGGCACCCTAACCTTGTCTTTTGCCCATTCCCCTACGTTTGTCTCAGCGAGAACCGTTGCCATGAAAAGGAAACCACTCAGTCCTCCTTCGTCCCCGCAAGGCCGTATATCACACTCCAAACGACACAGGAAAGAATCAATGCCTGAAGGCTCAAATAAGAACGCACCTCAGGAACTATCTATCCTGCAGGCGAGTAGCAGCCAAGTCTCTATAGAAGGTAGGCTCGAGTGTTCGCCAGTCAGCCTTGGAGTATGACTTATAGTCCGTCGCTTAGTACCCAACGCTGAGTCCCGATCTCGACGGACGGATGAGCTTACAAGTACGCTATCTCTGCGATCTCGCGCTGTGGTTAAAAATGCTGAACTCATTCTTCCTGGAGGATATAATCAAGCAACACTCAAGAATGCACACAACCCTGCACCAAATCAACCAACAATAGCCGAAACTCAAAAAGTACGCATCAATAATACATCTCAAGGTCCATCTATCCTACAGGCAGGTGGCGGCCAAGTCCCTATCCAAGGTGGGCTTGAGCGGACATCAGCTGGCCTTTGAACATTACTTACAATATGTTGTCTGGTGCCCAACCCTGAATCTGAATCCCAACGGACAGATGAGCCCACAAGTGCGCTATCTTTCCATATTTATACCGTGATCAAAAATGTTGAATTCGTTTTTCCCGCAGGACCCGATCAAGGAATGTTCAACAATGCACACGACTTTGTGATCAATCACCCAATAATCGGCGAACGTCAAGAGATAAACATCAACATGCCACAAGTAAGTGATTTCTCGCTTGAGGGAGCACTTTCAACCTCATATATTCCATCGACAGGCGCTCAAGTCCGGTAGGCCGCTCCTTGAGAATGACAACTTTGGATTCTCATATCATTACAGGTCTGATTGACAAACTCCGTTCCGAGGGCGCTTCATATAAATCCCGGCACTCTGCCTATGGCGATCCCATGGGATGCATGCCCGGTACACGCGTCAATGTCCTCGAAGAGTTGGAAGCCCAAGCTTCTGACAAGAAGGGTGTCAAGGTGCATTGGCTTGCAGGAATGGCAGGCATCGGGAAGTCGACGATCGCGCAGTCGCTGTGCGAGCGCTTTGATCAACGGCAAATGCTTGGGGCGAGTTTCTTTTGCTCTCGAGCCTCAGAGAAAACCAAGGACGCACGCCGCATCATCCCGGGTGTTGCATACGGCTTTGCCAAGGGTTCGCCCACTTTCAATGCGGAGCTCGTCAAAGTCCTGGAGAACGACCGGGATTTAGTGGAGTCGAATGACATGCAAGAGCAGTTCAACAAACTCATTGCTGAACCGTTGCGGACCACCGTCAATGGCCAGGTCGGGGTTTACAAGACTGTCGTCATCGATGCTCTCGACGAATGCACAAACCCCAACCACGTCAATCGCCTTATTCGGGTCATCCTCAGCTCCGCTTCAGACCTTCCCCTCAAGTTCTTCCTTGTCAGCAGAGCCGACCATTCCATTACTACCGCCTTCAATTCCTCGAAGGGTTCCCATAATACTTTCTTGCTTCACGAGGTCGAGAAAAGCGTAGTGGAGAGCGACATCCGGATGTACATGAAGGCATCACTGGACGATATCAAGAGGAACTGCGATCCTGACAAGGAGGATGGGTGGCCTCCCGATAGCGAATTGTCTCAAATTGTCAAGGATGCTGGGAAACTTTTCGTCTATGCAGCTACAGCAGCGCGTTATATTCGAGATGGCAAACGCCTTTACAAACAGCGGCTTACTTCCTTGGCAAATCACACATGGAGCCGGCAACAAACGTCGGCCATCGATGGACTGTATGGAGATATTGTTCAGCAAGCCTGTGATGGTCAGGAAGACTGGGAATTGCCGCTCATGAGGACCCTTGTCTCGTTCGTCATATTCCTCCAACGTCCGTTATCAATCAACGCTCTTTCCATATTGTCAGGGATATCAGACCCCGTCGCCCATTTATCGCCACTCAACTCGGTCATTCATATTCCCCCTGGAGAAAACGCTCGAGTCTCCCCGTTTCATGCATCCTTCCCGGAATTCCTCATAGACCCTGAGCGCTGCCCACCAAAACGCTTCTCCCCATTCGCCCCTTTTGTCCCTGCCGATGGTCACGCAGAACTTGCACTCAAGTGCCTCGAGCTCATGAACCGGTCACTCAAGTATAACATCTGTGATGTTCCCGAAGAATTGACTGTCTCGCATATGGACAGAACCAATCCACCTGAGGATGTCAGCAAGATCCCCGAAGCACTCAAATACGCGTGCATTTACTGGGCCACCCACTTAAGTGAGGTCCGGGACTCAAGCAAGCCAGCCTTCGCTTCCGTTATGCATGCTCTGCGCAACTTCCTGAAAACCCACCTCCTGCATTGGATGGAGTGTCTGAGTGTTGTTGGTGAACTAAGGTCAGGGATTAAGTCGCTTCTCAATGCAAGCGCCACTCTCTCTGTAAGTCTTAATCATGAGAGAGCAAAGTCCATATGCTGATGTCATGGCAGCGCATCCAAACTACAGATAGCAAGGATCTGCGACCGCTCGTCGATGATGCCCGTCGATTTCTGCAGATGGGTTTCGAGTGCATTCAGAAGCATTGTTTCGAGGTTTACCAGTCGGTATTCACATGGGTTCCCAGGAAGTCTTTGATGCGTCAAGTTTATGATACACAGATGAAGGGGCCACGAAGTGTTGTAATGGGTCTACCTGACTCATGGGGACCAATGGAACACTGCGTCGGTGGAGGTTCAACCATCTTTTCTGTTGCTTTCTCGCCCGACGGCGCGCAAGTTGCCTCGGGATCGGATGATGGGACGGTGAGGATCTGGAATGCGGGGACAGGCGAGGAGGAATCCCGGTTGGAGGGCCACACGGAATTGGTGCGGTCTGTCGCTTTCTCGCCCGACGGCGCGCGAGTTGCCTCGGGATCGGATGATGGGACGGTGAGGATCTGGAATGCGGGGACAGGCGAAGAGGAATCCCGGTTGGAGGGCCACACGAATTTGGTGTTGTCTGTCGCTTTCTCGCCCGACGGCGCGCGAGTTGCCTCGGGATCGGATGACCGGACGGTGAGGATCTGGAATGCGGGGACAGGCGAGGAGGAATCCCGGTTGGAGGGCCACACGAATTTGGTGTGGTCTGTTGCTTTCTCGCCCGACGGCGCGCGAGTTGCCTCGGGATCGCGTGATGGGACGGTGAGGATTTGGAATGCGGGGACAGGCGAGGAGGAATCCCGGTTGGAGGGCCACACGAAGGAGGTGTTGTCTGTCGCTTTCTCGCCCGACGGCGCGCGAGTTGCCTCGGGATCGGGTGATCGGACGGTGAGGATCTGGAATGCGGGGACAGGCGAGGAGGAATCCCGGTTGGAGGGCCACGCTGGTTCGGTGTGGTCTGTCGC
>JAEUWQ010001710.1:0-13762 GCA_018524765.1 Podaxis sp. AQ799166 | reverse complement strand
AAAAATGCAAATCATAGTATAAGGCAAAGTGGAAAGTAAAGTAGACATTGGGGAATGAAGATAACAATTTCTGGGAGTGCTGATAGATGTACAAATGGACACCACACGTTGCATTGGTCGTAATCGACCACGTGAGTGCATCTGCCCATTCAGACAACAGGATGGGGGATCCTGACAAGGGAACATGAGTGGAGGGAGCAGGAAAGTGTCAGACTTGATTGGAATCAGATCTTCAGATTTTCAGAAATGAGTGTAGATTGTAAGCATGGAAATGGACACTCGATGTGGACTTAACAGCCAAGCCCAGTCCACTGCATTCATGATGACTGGCAACTTCATTCAGACCACTGCCCCCTCCTCACCTCACTCCCCATTCCCTCCCCTTTCCAACCCTTTATCCAGAAACTCTCCATTCCATGTGACCCCGAAGAAGCAGTGGCTTTCCTTTACTCTATCAGAGTTTGTCTCCAAGCCATCCCCCCTGTCTTCAACTCAGGCAAAGACATCCATACCTACACCAATGCTATGTTGCAAATCATCTCCCAAGAATGGCAAAACAATGCCAAAATGGTCAAAATATGTGCAAAGTCCAAGCTGTGGTGGAACCCTGCATGCTCCACCACATTGAGAGCCTTCCAAGCTCACAAGTCCAAATCTAACTGGACTAAGTTCTGAAGAACCACACATCAGGCCAAATGTGTATTTTTCAACCAGAAAATCAAAGACATAGCCAAAGAAAACTGCTGACCTTGGGACCTCATGTCCTGGGTTGGGAAGAGAAACCTCCCACCATCCCAATCTATCACTTTCAATGGGAAGAGTTGCAATGAGCTAGATGACCTCTGGCATGCTCTTGACTCTTCCTACAACTCTGCATCCAACCACCCAGTGGACCTTAGTGCCATTGAGACATTTGATGCCCATCCAGAATGCCCATGGAATCCATTCTCTAGCACTGAACTCTTTGATGCCCTCAACCCTTGTGCTAATACTTCTGCCCCTAATCCCAATCACCTCTCATGGACTCACATCAAACACATTATATCCAATGATATTATCCATCATAACTTCCTCCTCTTCACCTCAAAATGTGTTGAATTTTCCACCTGGCTGGAACACTTCAAAAATTCCACTTCTGTCATCATTCCCAAACCCAACAAACCCCACTATGCCACCCCCAAGATGTTCTGACCCATTGTCCTTCTCAATATGTTGGGCAAGCTAATTGAGAAAATGATTTCAGCATGAATGCAGTTTGAAGCCTCCCTCCACAACCTAGTCCACCCCCTACAATTTGGCAGTATTATCCAGTGCTCAACAGAAGATGCCAGTGTTTATATTACCCACCTTGTCTGAATGGGCTGGAAACACAAACTCAAATCTAGCATCATTGCCTTTGATGTTGCTCAGTTTTTCCCTTCCACCAACCACTCCATCCTCATGGCTACTCTTAAGTGTCAAGGATTCAATTCTAATCTAGTATCTTTCTTTTCTCACTATCTAAAAGATCACTTTACTACTTACTCTTGGAACAATAAACTCTCACCTAGGTTCCTGGCTTCAGTTGGTGTCAGTCAAGGATCTGCCCTCTCCCCTATTCTCACTGCCCTCTCTCTCTCTCCCTTTATGTATAAATTTTCTAACAACTCATGTTGTAAAATAATTTCCTTTGTCAACAATAGTCTCATTGTTGTACAATCTGACTCTGTTACTACTAACTGCCACCTTCTCTCACAGGTATACAAAAACTGTGAAGACTATCTCTGCTGCCTTGGTTTTATTCTTGAAAGAGATAAAACTGAGGTATTTCACTTCTCTAACTGACCCTCCCACAATCCCAACCCCCCTGTCACAATCGACAACTCTCTCACTATCCACCCCAAACCCTATCTCTGCTACCTTGGCTTCTGGTTTGACAGAAGCCTCACTTTCAAAGAACATGTCTGGTTTTACTCAACCAAGGTGCTATCCACTGTCTGATGCATGCACATGCTCAGTAACTCTATCTGTGGACTTTCCCCTTTGCACAAAAGGCTCCTATATTGATCTTGTGTAGTTCCCATCACCATCTATGGATTCTGTTTATGGTTCAATCACAACACCAGACACTGGGGCCTCATCAAGTCCCTTCAGTGCATGCAATGACAAGCTGCCCTCTGGATAACAGGTGCATTCCACACTACCCCCTTGGGTGGGGTTAAGGCCATTGCCAGTCTCATCCCCATTCAACTTCACCTTTTCAAACTCACTAAATGTTGTTCACTCTGCTTCCACACCCTCCCTCCCTCCCACCCCCTCAAACTCCTTACTCACAATGTTAACCCTCTAGACACATGCCAAACTAAGCAGCACTCAACAGTGCTTGACTTCATCTCAGATGCCCAACTGGTCACAGATCGATTCCAGCACCTCCACCCCAGTGCCAAACCTGGCCAGTGCCTGCTGGACTTGTTTAGTGATCAAATCAAATTCATTGAGTGCCCTGACCCTTCAAAAGAAGGCACCATGGTGCTACACATCACCAATGCCTCCTGTGCTTGGGACCTTTCCTTTTCATCTCCAGTTTCTCTTCTTGTAGCTACAGATGGCTCCATTCCCTCTAACCCTTCCCTTTCTGCCACTTCTGCATTCCTTGTTTTTAACTACTCTGATAAGGACATTCTTTCTTTGTCTGTACACCCCTGTGGTGAAGTGACATCTTCTGACTCTGAATTGTACACTCTCTGTCTCAGACTCTTTTCCTCTATCTCTCTTACTTCTTCTCTCAATGTCTCTTCTATTGTAGTTTTCACAGACTTAATCTCCTCCACTAAACTCCTATTTTCCTATAGGCCCCACAGTACACATCAAGACTCCATCATGGTTGCCCCCCTCCTACACTCATGGCTCTCCTCCTCCCCCCTCAACCACATCCAATTCTGGTCAATCCCCTCTTCCACCAATTGGTCTGTTCACCACCAGGCACACATCCTCACAAAATTGCTCCATCTCCCTAACCCCAGATGCCAGCCCATCTGCACCTCCCTTGGGTTCATTTGCAATCACTACATGCAAAAATGCCTGTCACTCTGGCAGCAATGCATGAACAACCCAGCCTATCATGGCCATTCCTGGCTCCCCCTCCTCAACCCCACTGAGCAGCCCCTCCAACCCAAGTATGCCAAAGGTGGTACTTGGTTAAACTCACCCCTTGGAAAAGACACCCAGTTATGTGTGTGCTTTACATGCTGTGTTACTAATCATGCACACATTGGTGCCTTCCATCAGCATTTCTTCCCTGGGTGCTACATCACCTCCTGCTCATGCAGCAAACCTCTTGAGACATGAGACCACATTCTCAATGACTGCCCCTGCTTCTGATACCCAGTAGGAGCCCATGACAGCTTTTACTGGATCATCCAATTCCTTGACCAAAACCCAGTGGCCTTTTTGTTCGCTGACCAGATTCAAGGACCTATAACTCAAGAGGAGTTTGCCACATGCTGCCTCAATCATAGGGAGTGACTTGCAAGAAATGGAGTCCCTGATGTACACTGAAGGTCTTCCCCTTTCTTTTTCTTTCTATTTACTAGCTAGCTCCCCCACCCCTACACCCTCTTCCATTTCTGACTCATATATCATCTCTATCCACATCTTGTTAAGTTAGTCCTTGCTTCCTTCTCAGTTCACTTGCCTCTAGCATAGCTCCATCACTCCTATCCCCTTTGGCTTCCATCCGTTTCCTCTCTCTCTTTCTTCCTCTCTTTAGTTTCAGTATTGGGACTGCTACTGTGCACCCATTTGTAGTAGCTAGACTATTGCAATAAACATCGATTTTTTTTTTAAAAAAAAGAGAATATGACCAATAGAAAGTTTACTACCACACTGATTGTGAACTAATGTCAATTCAGAGATAAAGCAAAGCAATATTCTGAATTTGAGAATATAGGAAGCTTGTGCTTCCAGTACATGAGCAGCTATTTAAGCTCTACTTCTAAAGTCCTAAGAAGGTAACTATGACAAAGTAAGGCTAAACTATGGAGCAGAGTGAGACAAGAATAGAGCTAAGACAAGAATAGGACTAGAGACAAGAAAGGAAACTAACTAGATAAGGAAATCATACAAGTCAGAGTTCAGGTGGGATACAGGGATATGAAGTGAAGAGTCTGTAGTAGCAAGACAAGAGAGGAACTATTTACTGGGTTTATATTACAAGTCCATATTGGGGTGGAGGTGTCCATTGGAGTCAGAAGAGTAAGAGTCTGGCAATGAGGCAGAACTAGGAACAGGGAAGTTCCCAACAAGAGGCGAGTTGGAGGATTCTGACTCATAGAGGAAGATCAGGCTGCAGTGCAGCAAGGATGACAATGATGACAAGGAAATGTCTGTGGTGACATAGGGAGGTGGATACAGAGGTGGATCTCCAGCAGGCTCTTTGGGGTTAGAGTCATCAATCCCTGGGATGTTGGAGTCGACACTGCAGAGGGGTGGAAGCTGAGTGTGACAGGGAGGAATGGCCAGAGGTTTGTCAGAGTTAGGATCAATGTGGTAGACTTCTACTTCTTGAAAGTAGAGTCCATGGGTGACTTCGTACTTGATGATATGTGGGATGACCTCGGGTGGATACATCATGTATGGATGAAGGAATACAATCAGTTCTCTGGTGTAAGGAATCATCTTCCAACTATGTGCCCAGGCAGAGTCGAAGTTATTGTGAATTGTTTGAATGTATAACCCATCAGGATTGAAGATGTGGGTGAAGGGAGCATTCTCCCAAGCAATGTGGAGGATTTCAGTCATCATACAGTCAGTAGAGTAGAATAGAGGTCCTGGTGTCAGCCAGTCTTCAGAGAATAGAGATGCATGGCTGGGGAGGTGACAATTGACAAATGCTTGATTACAATAGTGAATGGGGTCTTCATCTGATATGCCCATGTCTTGGGTAGTGTGGCAGGAGGTGTTGGGAAGTCCAAGCTCATGGACTAAGGCATTGTAGATGCAGTTGTGACAAGGGGTGCTGGGCTGGTTCATAACACATTACCCATTTATATTTTCAGTAACTGACTGTAGGCAATTCTAAAAGGTCTGAATGGATTCTTTCTAGAGGCCAAGATGCTCTCTTGAAGTTTACATTAAAGCTTTTCTAATGCATTTTTCCCATAGCACAACCTTTGCAAGGTTTTAAGCTGTTTTTGGGAATATCTACATGAGGAAAGCTGATTGTACTTGTCTCAAAATGTTTGAGGATACAATCTGACAGGTGTCCCATTCAATTATGTAGGACATCATATCCTGGATCGAAACTAGTTGCAAAAGCATGCATATTGCTTTGACTTTTAATGATTTTACTCTTCACATAGTGTAGAGTATGTGTTAGGTTGGTCCTTATCACTGGTTGCCTAAGCTTTGCTAGGGGGCAGCTATCTCACTAGATGGTTCGCAGAGGCGCTAGGATCTAGCAAGAAGGATCACGATAAGAAGGTGGTGAGGCAAGTGTCCAGTTAAGTACACTCAGGAGGTCGAACGTCTATAAGTCAAGAGTATGACCAATAGAGCGTTTACTACCACACTGATCGTGAGCTAACGTCAATCAGAAGTTAAAGGTAAACAATAACTTGAGATTTGAGAATATAGGAAGCTTGCGCTTCCAGTACATGAGCGGCTATTTAAGCTTTACTTCTAAGGTCCAAATCTAGTAACTATGACGAAGTAAGCTATGAGTCCAAGAGTCAAATAGAAGCATAACTACGGAGCGGAGCGAGACGAGAATAGAACTGGGGCAAGAATAGAAACAGAGATCAGAAAGGAAACTAACTAAGGAAACTGTTCAAGATAGAGTTCAGGCGGGATACAGGAATACGAGGCGAAGCGTCTGTAGCGAGGTGGAAAGGAAACTATTTACTAGTTATACTACAAGTCCATATCGGGATGAAGGTGTCTGTTAGAAGAGTCAGAAGAGTAGGAGTCAGGAGATGAGGCGGAACTAGGAATAGGGAAGTTGCCAGTTGAGGACAACGAGTCAGGAGAATCTTCATGGAGGAAGATGAGACTGCAGTGCGGGGACAATGATGATGATGATGTATCGCCAGTGATGTATGGCGGTGGATATGGAGGAGGATTGCCAATGGGTTCTTCTGGGTTTGACTCGTCGATACCTGGGACATTGGAGTCAACGCTGCGGAGGGGTGGAAGCTGAGTACGATGGGGAGGAATGGCCGGAGGCTCGTCGGAGTTAGGATCGACGCGGTAGACTTCTACTTCTCGAAAGTAGAATCCGTGGGTGACTTCGTACTTGATGATGTGCGGGACCACTTCGGGTGGATACATCATGTAGGGGTGGAGGAATACAATGGGCTCTCCGGCATAGGGAATCATCTTCCAACCGTGGGCCCAGGCAGAGTCGAAGTTGTTATGGATCGTTTGGACATATAACCCATCAGGATCGAAGATGTGAGTGAAGGGAGCGTTCTCCCAAGCAATGCGTAATATTTCTGTCATCATGCGGTCGGTCTCGTAGAAGAGTGGTCCGGGTGTTGGCCAGTCTTCAGAGAATAGAGATGCGTGGCCAGGAAGGCGACGGTTGGCAAAAGCTTTATTGCGATAGCGGGTTGAGTCTTCAGCTGGTATACCCGTATCTTGAGTGGTGGAATGAGAGGCGTCAGGAAGTCCAAGCTCGTGGACTAAGGCATGATAGATGATGTTGCGGCGGGAGGTATTAGGCTGGTTCATAACAGTATGAGTACAACTGATCATCAGTTTGGCAACTAGGATTGGATGTCCCAAAGCATCTTTGATGCTTGAGTAGCTGTCAGTTGTTTCTATAACAGCACCAGATTTGGCTAGCTGTCTGACTGATAATAACTGATCTCCACTACCTTCAAGGTAATGCACCAGATATAGGTAAGAATGATTCAATATCCAAGTGCTGTTGTTATGGCCTAAACTGTTTTCAGTCATGAAAGCAGTACCTAGATTATAATACAATCAAGTTTTACAGCTAGAATAACAGACTATGAACCCACACTAGAAGAAGCCTCAGCACCTCACAAGGGTTAACCCAGTAGTATAGTCTAGGCACCTAGATCAGGAAAACTGTACCAACTAGACACATCCATATGCTGTTGATTCAGTATCATCACTGAAGTCAGGATTATATTACTGAGGACTATTCATCAATCACATCCTCATGAGGATCCTTTCTCATGTGAGTGACACTAGGGATTATCTTGTTCAGTAGTATGCTTAGCTGCCACTATGTACCAAAGACCTAGCTCAGCTATGACCTCAGCAGATAAAGTCTGAGTCAGAAGAGAGAACTACCCAACTAAGGGATCAATGTGTCATCTCAGTAGAAGTGATTCATTGACCTTGCAAGATGCCAAAACCATGTGACTCATTAACAGTCAGTGATTCAAATCAGCTTAGTGAGAAACATGGAGAATGAAGATTCATAATACTATTGAGTCAGAAATGGCAAAGGGTATTATACATACAGTAGACTTGGTCAGCAAAAGCTGATAAATATCATATGCATGTACTTTATCTGTTCATGTGTCCAGTTGAGATGCATGTGCATCCACTATTAGAACACCCTATTGGGCAGAGAACAATGTAGATTATAAATTATATGACTCTGTACTTGTATGTGTAATCTTTTGTTGAGTCAGGACATTGTAACACTAGATTATAATCACTCCCCAACTTATAATATAAAATCCCCACAATGAGGTGAGGTGAAGCAAGGGAATTCCTGCTGAGCTCTGCTTAGAGGGTTGTTGAATATTCAATGATCACTGAGTGATAGTTAAGCATTTATAGGAGTTTCCTTCAGTCAACACAACCTACTAGCAAGAGCCAGAACAAAGACCCAGTAGTTCCCCCAGAAGTTTCCATAAGTTGAGAATCAGAAGTTAGCCTTAGCAGGGTTAACTAGGAGTACATTGCAGCTGTGTATCACCAGTCAGAGCACTCATTGGTACAAGTCAGTATATTTCTAGTAGTAGTGAGGGATTGCTCTCGCTACCTTTGGTTCTTTGGTACTTGTGTATTGTAGTGACACTACATCAGAGACTTGTCAATTTAAGAACAAACAGTCTAGTTCAGTCTTGAACTAGGAAATCACTAGGACCACCTCATGACAGCACACAGAAATCCTTGTGTGAAGTGAAGATAGTACTGAGCACATACACCTTCCCCCACTCCTTCACAACTCTTGTTACCCCTTTAACATTCCTAGTGAGTGTTTCGATCTCACATTACTTTACTATCTCTTTCTTTTCTGAATCAGAGTCCCCCACAAACTTGCTAGGGTGTGGCTTTTGGTAATACTATTTTATATTTCATTTCACACTATACCTGTTATTTGTTATATTTTATAGTAATCCATTTGCTGCCCCATCATCTGGAGCCCACTGCAAGGGGGAGTTTGAGTTTTGATTGAGGTAGTAGTGTGATACTGTTTATTTTTCTTTTATTTTTCTTTTATTTCCAGTCTAGTGACCATACATCCATACAGGGGCAACCCATACTACAGAGCAAAGAGGTCTTTTACAGACTTAGTAGATGATGAGCAAGTCACTGCACTGGAACAGGGCAGAAGAATGTGAAATTCACAGAGAGCTGGTTTATCACTGATATTAGATGACCCAGAACATCCCTTAGGTCACCCAATTAGAAGGTCGCAAGCACCATCTAGCATCCCTTCAAATACCAGTTCTACAGAAATAAAAATAGAGCTCAGTTCATTATCTGAACCAAGTATTTCACTTGATCCTACAATGTCAAGTAGACAGATGATACCAGGTCAATTCAACCCATTTGTGAGTACCAGTTCACAACCACAGTATTCAGTGTGACAGTTGAATAATAATCCAACTAGTACTACCAGTCACATGAACTCCAGCAGCAAAATGATGAAGGCACCACACATGCCTCAGCCATTCACAAATGGTGCACCCAGATGGGATGGATGCTCATCCACCCTTAAAGATTACATATGGCAACTAAACAGCCATTTTGAAATATCAGAGGTCAATAGTGACACTGAGAAAATCAAGTGGGCTGTTCACTACTTAGAACCAGAGCTATGTGAAGAATGGGTCAGTCTACCTGAGTACACAGGTGTGGACTGGGATGCATTCATGCATAAAATTAACAAAGATTATGGAGGTGCTCTTGATGATGACCAAGGTTGCATCAAGGATCTTCATAATCTATGCAGAGAATACAGTGGCATCATGCTACACAACACAGACAATCTAATTGCTTTCAAATGAAAGTTTAATTATATTGCAAATAAATGTCTAGCAGATCCCACAGTAGTATCTAACAGAGAATTAGTCAAAGCATTTATCAGGACACTTAGCCCAGACTTCCATGATGCCTTGAATACCAGACTCAGTATTCAAGGAGCACTAAAAGTTAATTAGCAAGGCAAGAGCTGCACTAAGGACCCTTATGAAATTAAGGAAGTCATGGACAAGGCAGTCAAACTGGTTAGTGGAAAAACCATTGCCTGTGCATTACAGTACAAATGCAAACATGGGCAAGCAGAGACATTTTCACAAAACTCAGTACCACATGTGAAGTGAGAACCTATGGAGCCTGCAGTCACATTGAGTACTGATGTAGAAACAGTTCAGCAAGAGGTGAACCATTTAAAAGACACTATGGAATTAAATCAATGCAAGCTGCAAAGCTCACTTGATTCATTAAAGTCTACACTTACAAGTGGCCTAGCTAAGGTCATGTTGGGTGGCAATTACCATCAACAGAATCAGTCAATGGAAGTACCACTGAATAATGGTTCCCTTCCTAATGTGAATGCCCAAAGTTGTTTCTGTTGTAATGAACAAGGCCATTGCTGGGTTGTCTGTCCAGTCAAAATACAAGATGAAAAAGATGGAAAAATTAAACAAGAAGGTTCACAACTATGTTTTGCAAATGGCACCAGGATCCCACATGAGCCTGGCTTGTCCACAAAACAGTGTGTAGATAAGTACCTACCACAAACTGTGGCCATGATGATCTATGGCCCACCTGAGTTACCTCAGGATGATGATGAACCAGACATGGGTTATCCCAGCCCATATAGTAATAGCAGAGCTAATATGCTCATTACCCTACAACAACACATAGAAGAAAAGAAGCCTGACCCACAGGCTTTAGAATTAGAGCACTTGAAAGGTCAGCTCACTAGCATGGAAGTAATGATCCCAGCCTTTGGCAGAAAAGCTAAACAGCCTGAACAGGTACCTCTGCCATTAGAAGAAGATAACCTAGAAGACTTGCTAAGTAAACTTGGCAAGATGTATGTTCAAACTAGGGATGTGACAAAGAAGTCAGGTTTCTAGAACATCTGATGAAGAAGCTGCCTTTTGAAAAGAAGGTCACATTTCAAAAGCTGCAGGTGACAGAGGACAGTAGTGAAGATGACCTTAGTGAGGAGGAACCAACTCCTCCTCCAGTAGAAAAACTAGACAAACCAAGGGCTTATACTAGCACTCAGAAGAATTACTTTCCTTACAGGAAAGTACCAGAAATGAAACCAGTAGTTGAGGTACTGCCTATACCAGCTAGGTATTTCAGAGATAAGAAACCTCCTAACTACAGGCATCATGTGGAAGTAGAAGAAGGAGTTAGCATAGAAGAAATACTAGTGAGATTCATGGGTAATGAAATCAAGCTAACACAGAAAGAGTTGTTAGCTGTTGCACCAAAAATCAGAGAAGCATGCAAAGATATTAGCAGTAAGAAAAGAGTTCCTGCCAGTGCAGCCAACTCTTTAGAAATAGAAGAAGAGGAGCCTGAACATCAGGTTCCTCAAGAACAGCACTTTGTCACAGTAAATATGCTAGTGGCACCAGTAAAAGTCTGTGAACCAAGTATTGATCTTATGGGTCAACTGGTCCGGACTTGGAAAATTAAAGATTCAGTCATGCAGTATCTAGAAAGCCTACCCTACAATGATAGAGAAAGGCAAGTATTTACTGTAACTAAAGATGGCCTAGTGACAGCCAAAGATATGGCTGCTCTATGCATCATTCCAGCCCTAGTCAACAGGCTTCAAGAAGAAGAAGCCTTACTAGATAGTGGTTCACAGATAGTCTCCATGTCATGAGATGTGGCTAGTGACTGCAAGTTAGCTTGGGATCCCAAGTTAACCATAAACATGCAGAGTGTGAATGGGCAGATAACTAGGACTTGCAGCCTAGCTAAGAATGTTCCATTTACATTCAGAAATGTTACCATACATCTACAGGTACATGTGATGGAGGAAGCCACCTACTGAGCACTATTAGGCAGACTGTTTGGCATTATAACTGAGAGTCACATCGTGAACTCAGTTGAGGGTAGTCAGTACATTAGTATCACTGACCCCAATACAAAGGAGAGAACAGCTCTCATGACATATGCTAGGGGACAGCTACCTTGTGTCAAAGAACAAAATTTTTAGAGGACCTCAATGAATTTGAGAATGGGGCTGAAGGAGAGGTTGCATGCATCACCTTGCTTGGAAAAGATAGTCAGCCCTATGTCAGCAAGATTGCCAGGATCTCCATGAGCAAGATGAGAGAAGATGAAGTTAATTTACTTTATCTTATTAAAAGTTTGGAAGACTCTAATCTACCAGAAAAGAAGGTCTTTCAACAGTATATCCAGTCAGAAAATATGGGACCTGCTGGACCATTGGTGGTTATTGCAGTAACCCCAGTAGACAGTCCATGGACCCAGAATGATACTGCTTTATGCTTTGTGAAGAAGTACAAACCAGTAGCATTAAAAGTTAAACCAGTACTCAGAGAGCTGCCAGAGATGTTTCAGATCACTTGAGAAATTAAAGGAGATCCCCTAGCCAATCTACTGGTACTCCCTGTACAGCCACCAGAATTCCAACCCAAGGGCCACTACACAGAAGATAATATGTGTAAGATGGATGCAGGGCATGGATTGGAATTCCTCACTACAGAAGAGTGGCAACTTATGCATTGGTTAATAGCTGAACATAATGAAGCTTTCACATGGGATGACACAGAACATAGAAAGTTCAAAGAAGAGTATTTCCCTCCTGTAGAAATTCCAACAATAGCCCATATGCCATGGGTAGAAAAACATTTCAGAATACCCCCAGCTATCTATGATGAAGTATGTAAAATCATCAGAAGAAAAATTGATGTGGGAGTATTATTACATTCCGGACAGGTGCCTAGGGCATCAGGGAGCAGACCTTGGCCTCAGCTTATGTGCTGTGCCCTTCTGGTATTGCATTGGTCTGATTTGGACAGGGGTGGAACCCAGAGGCAGAAGGAATGAGAGACAGAGTGCAGACGAGCAGCAGGAGTGGTCAGAAGACAACCCAGAGGACTGACGAGCAGAGCAGAGGAGGAGGAGGATAATGAAGTTGATATTCAGACTTAGGAAATGGATACAGGAAACTACTACACTTAAATACACATTGAGAACTGGAAACAGGGAACAGGAAAATAACCAGAGAACAAAAGTGAGTACAAATGGGTAAAACATTTTGGAGGTAAGGTAGAAACTAGAAGCATGTAGAAGGTACAGGTATGGAGGTGGAATGGAAAGGAGGCTGTTCAGAATGTAATAAAACATAGAACAGAAGTAAGGAACAAATGGACCAAGGCAAGGGTAAAGGATCTGAGACAATAAAGGAAAAGCGAATGAACAACACTCATTGCAGTGGTCATGAGCGACTGAGTGCATGCACTGTTATGAACCCTCCCAACACACCCCACTGCAACCATATCTACAATGCCCTAGTCCATGAGCTTGGACTCCCCAATGCCTCCCACCACACCACTCAGGATACCTGTATGTCGGATGAAGACCCCGTCCACTACCACAATGAAGCTTTCGCCAATCGTTGCCTTCCTGGCCATGCATCTCTATTCTCACAAGACTGGCTGATGCCTGGACCACTATTCTACTCAGCTGACTGTATGATGACCAAGATACTCCGCATAGCATGGGAGAACACTCCCTTCACTCACGTCTTTGATCCCAACAGGTTGTACATCCAAACCATCCATAATAACTTTGACACTGCCTGGGCCCATGGTTGGAAGATGATTCCTTATGCAGGAGAGCTGATCATATTCCTTCATCCCTACATGATGTATCTGCCCGAGGTCGTCCTGCATATCATCAAATATGAAGTCACTCACAGACTCTACTTTTGAGAAGTAGAAGTCTATTGTCTTGACCCTAACTCTGACAAACCTCCAGCCATTCCTCCCTGCAGATTGCAGCTCCCTCCACTTCGCAGCATCAACTCCAATGTCCCTGGCATCGATGACTCTGAACCTGCTGAGGATCCTCCTCCCTATCCACCTCCCTATGTCACTGCAGATGTTTCCTCATCATCATCATCATCATCATCACCTCACCACAGCATGCTTATCATCCACAAGTCAGATTCCTCTGACTCACCCCTCATCAGGAATTTCACCATTCCCAGTTCCACCTTGTCTCCTGATTCTTATTCCTCTGACTCTAGTGGACAACTTCACCTGGACATGGACTTATAATATAACTCATAAATAGTCTCCTTTCTATCTCACTATAGACACTTCGCCTTGTATTCCTGTATCCCGCCTGAACTTGTCTTGTACGATTCCCTTACTTAGTTAGTTCCCTTTCTTATCCAGTTTCTATTCTTGTCTTAGTTTCTATTCTCATCTCGCTCCGCTCCATAGTTACACTTCTATTGACTCTCAGACTCATAGCATTACTTTGTCATAGTTACCTTCTTAGGACATTAGAA
>JAEUWQ010000832.1:0-32320 GCA_018524765.1 Podaxis sp. AQ799166 | reverse complement strand
CATACAAGTACAGAGTCATATAATTTATAATCTACATTGTTCTCTGCCCAATAGGGTGTTCTGATAGGGGACACATATGCATTTCTACTGGATGCGTGGACTGATAAAGTACGCATGTATGATATTTACCAGCTTTCGCTGACCAAGTCTACTGCATGTGTAATACCCTTCATCATTTCTGACTTAATAGTATTATGAATCTTTATTCTCCATGTTTCTCACTAAGCTGATTCGAATCACTGACTGTTAATGAGTCACATGGTTTTGACATCTCATGAGGTCAATGAATTACTTCCAATGAGGTGACATGTTGATCCCCTAGTTAGGTAGTTCTCTCTTCTGACTCAGACTCCATCTGCTGAGGTCATAGCTGAGCTAAGTCTCTGGTACATAGTGGCAGCTAAGCATACTACTGAATGAGATAATCCCTAGTGTCGCTTGCATGAGAAAGGATCCTCGTGGGGTTGTTATTGATGAATAGTTCTCAATAATATAATCCTGACTTCAGTGATAACACTGAATCAATAGTTTATGGATGCATCTAGTCAGTACAGTTTTCCCAATCTAGGTGCTTAGATTATACTACTGGGTTAACCCTCACGAGGTGCTGAGGCTTTTTCTAGTGTGGGTTCATAGTCTGTTATTCTAGCCATAAAACTTGATTGTATTATAATCTAAGTACTGCTTCATGACTGAAAACAGTTTAGGCCATAACACTGCTACAATCTGTTGATTGACTGGGTCTCAAACAGTATCTCTTTCCAGCCACAGCAACAAGTTTTTTCAACCCCTGCTCCGACTCTCCATGCCATGCTTTCTTCTGCATTTCCAGTCCATCCGGATCCGCATTCCTCCGCCTCTGATCTGGTCCCTCTGTCCTCTGCATCTGATTCCTCCACTCTGTCCAATTCACCTCCACTTCATCCTCATATTAGCCTGATTGGTGCTGCAGCCTTCCTGCATGCATCTCACCTTCCTGGTTCAGTTTCCTTTACTTTCAACATCCATTCTCTGTCTGTCTCCACTGGGTCTGCTCAGCCCTCTGAGCCCATCAATTTGTCAAATGTTCCCTCAAAGTATCACGAATTCACTGACATCTTCAGTAAGGTCCATGTGGATATGTTGCCTCCACATTGTCCATATGACCTTAAAATCAATCTGGAAGAGGGTGCTAGTCCTCCTATTGGGACTATTTACTCTCTATCCCAGGTTGAGCTGGAAGCATTAAGGGAATTTATTGATGAACACTTGTCCATCAGCTTCATTCGTCCATCAACCTCTCTACATGGTGCTCCAGTCCTCTTCATCTGCAAGAAAGACAGCTCTCTGCACCTTTGTATTGACTTCTGTGGACTCAACAAGATCACCAAGAAAGACTGTTATCCCCTTCCCCTGATTTCCAACCTCCTTGATTCTCCTTGCAAAGCTTGCATCTACACCAAGATAGATCTCCATCACACCTATCATCTCGTCTGGATAGCCAAGGGAGACGAGTGGAAAACCACCTTCTGGACCCACTACAGGTCCTTTGAATGGATGGTTATGCCATTCAGACTCACCAATGCTCTGGCAGCTTTCCAGCGCTTCATGAATGACATCTTTGGCAATCTGTTAGACATATGTGTCACTATCTATCTTGATGATATACTGATCTACTTGGATGACATCTCCCAACATAAACAACATGCCTGGGAAGTCCTCTGTCAGCTCTGCAAGCATGGCTTGTACATGTAAGTGGACAAGTGCAAGTTCCATTCAGAAGCAGTTGAATACCTTGGTTACATCTTGTCCCTGGATGGTCTCAAGATGTCTGAAGACAAAGTCAAGATCATTCAAGATTGGCCCAAGCCAAAGAAAGTCAAGGACATCCAGTCCTTCCTAGGTTTTGCTAACTTCTACCACTGTTTTATTCATGGTTATTCTGACATTGTAGTTCCCCTGACCTGTCTCACCCATAAGGGTGCTCCCTGGAACTTCACAGCAGAGTGTTACAAAGCATTCAAGACACTCAAGAAGGCTTTCACCACGGCTCTGGTCTTGACTCACTGGATTCCAGACTCTCAGATTATCATTAAGACTGATGCATTGGACTATGCCCTGGCTGCCATTCTTTCCATTATCACTCCTGACAGTGACATTCATCCCATTGCCTTCCATTCCTGCACTTTCAATGCATCCAAATCTAACTATGATACTCATGACAAGGAACTTCTGGCCATCTTCAAGGCTTTCTGCATCTGGCAACACTATCTTGAAGGCTCTGCCTTACCCATTGATGTGGTCATTGATCACAAGAACCTTGAGTATTTCTCCACTACTAAAGTTCTGACCCGTCACCAGGCTTGTTGGTCAGAGTACTTGTTGCAGTTCAATCTCGTCATCTGCTTCCATCCCAGACACCTCAGGACAAAACTGGATGCTTTGACTAGATGATGGGACATCTATCCTAAAGGGGGGAATAATGGCTATGCCATGGTAAATCCTCACAATTTTAGACCTGTCTTCACTCAAGAGCAACTTGCAGCCTCTGTCTGGGCCACCTCCCTCTTTTCCCCTTTCCTCTGAGTGGCCATGGTCCTTGACTACGAGCAGCTCCATTCTGACATCCTTTCCACTCTTCCTTCCAATTCCCTTGCTGCTGAGCATATCTCTAACCCCCAAGGTCGCTGGTCCATGGATTCAGATGGTTTCCTCTGCCTTGATGGCCACATTTACATTCCCAATTCCAATGACCTCTGCTTGTGAGTCCTCCAGTATAAGCATGATCATATGCTTTCCAGACACTTCAGTCAGAACAAGACTCTAGAGTTGGTCCACTGTGACTACACCTGGCTGAATGTCTGCTCCTTCATAAAGGACTTCTGCAAAAGCTGTGTAACCTGTATGCAGAGCAAGTCACAACATCATTGGCCATATGGAAACCTCAAGCAACTCCCTATCCTGGATCGCCCTTAGCATTCCATCTCTATGGACTTCATTGAGAAGCTCCCCAAGTCCTCTGGCTTTGATACCATCCTTGTAATTGTTGACCATCTCACCAAGCAAAGTATCTTCATTCTGACTCACAACACCATTACCTCCACTGAACTCACCTGCCTATTTGTCCTCCATGTATTTTCAAAGCATGGTGTCCCCTCACATGTCACGTCTGATCACAGCTCTGAATTTGTCTCACACTTCTTCCGGTCCTTGGGCAAGGCTCTGGATATGAAGCTGCACTTCATGTCCAGATATCATCCAGAAGGTGACAGACAGACTGAGTGGACGAACTAGATGCTTGAACAATACCTCCAAGTATATTGCAATTATCAGCAGGACAATTGGGCTGACTTACTTCCCATTGCAGAGTTCACCTACAACAATGCTCCTAATGCTACCACCAGTGTCTCTCTGTTCTTTGCTAACAAGGGTTATCACCCTGCCATCTCTGTCCATCCTGAATGCGATCTCGTGTCTGCCCAGGCCCAAGACTTTGTGGTTGACCTCGACGACTTACATTCTGCACTCAAGACTGAAATCACCCAAGCCCAGGAGCGTTATCAGGTGTCCATGGATGCCCATCATCTGTCTGCTCTGGACTTCAAGGTTGGCAACAAAGTCTTCATCAAAGCCCAGTTCTTCTGGACTACCAGACCTTCAAAGAAATTATCTGAGAAGTTCTTAGGTCCATACAAGATCATTGCTCAAGCCAGTTCTCATTCCTTCACTCTCTGACTTCCCAACTCTATGTGTGCCGTTCATCCTGTCTTCCATGTTTCCATGCTTGAGCCTTCTACTCCCAACACCATTCCCAACTGTGTCCCTCCACCTCTGCCTCCAGTCATCATTGACAGCAAACCCAAATATGAGATCAAGCAGATTGTGGATTCCAAGATTGACCGGCACCACCAGACATGTCTGCTCCTGTACAAAGTCATTTGGGCCAGTTATGAAGGTACAGAAGAAGAGTTTAGTTGGCTGATGGCTAAGGAACTTGAACACACACAAGAGTTGGTAGCTGACTTCCATGCCAGCTATCCTGACAAGCCTGGTCCTCTGTCTTTTCTCTGACTTCTCTTATCTTGTTCTTATGTTTTCTGCTGATTCTCTGATTTTGGTTTTCTGATCTTAATTGTCTTCTCTCACATTGATAGTGGTGCATTCAAAAATTTTCAATTCCTACAAAGTTCCAAGATTCTATATACTTTAGAGGAGGTGCAGACCTGCTACTCATCAGAGCCTCCACCCTCAGACCCACTCTCTTCTTCTTCCTCTCCCTCAGTATCCTCCAGTCCACTCTCCTCCTCCTTGTCCTCCTCCTCCCCTTGCTTTCCTTCAGTTTCCTCCAGTTCTGCCAACTCCATCTCTGTTCCCTCTTCCATGTCTACATCCTGGACCTCCTTCCCTGATTCCTCCAGCTCCTCCTCCACTGCGTCCTCCTTGTCCTCCTCATCCACTGTCCTCCCTTCCACCCATGGAACATCCTCCTCCAAAATGCTGAATGCCCTTCACAGAAGAGCATTGTTCTCTTCCTGCACCCTCCAGAGTGCAGTGGTTTCTGCTGTAAGGGCATGGACAGCCTCTATTGGAGTCTCCATCAGATCTGTAAATAGGGTGACCCACTTCTTGCTCAGCAGGCTGTAATGGGGTGCCTACTGTATTCCTGGGTCAGCTTACCACCAACCCCATCCTCCACATAGGCACTTACCATGCCGTGGAGTGCCCCCATGATCCCAACCTCAGACTCAGATATATCCTTACCCATCCACATGAACAGGTTGAGGATATGAGGGATTGGGTGCTGAGGCCCATGTGGGTTCTGCTCTGACTCCTCTTCAGTGAAGAACAGCTCACACCAGGACTTCTTTTAATAGCACCCAGTGCAGGAATGAATTCTTTCCTCTACAAGAACAGTCAGTAGGTGTTAGTGAACTAGAGGGAATCACTTACTTTCGTGTGGAATGCACTTAATACCCAACTGGTGACAGTGCCAGCACAATTTGTCACCCCCCATTTTGTAGGGAAGTCGTGCCCACAACCCAGCCAGACAGTCCACAATTTGGATGTCTGAGTTGTCACCTGAGTCCAGGCAGACAGCCTTCCCCTTTCCCTTGGCCTTCTTCTTTGCCTCCACCTCTGTCTCTGCCTTCCTCACTTCCTCCACTCTCTGCCATTCTTCCTCCTCCTGCTCCCCCCTGGCCCTCTCTGCCTCCTCCTGCTCCTTCTGTTTCCTCTCTTCTTCTTCCCTCTGTCTTTGCTCCACCTCCACCCTCTCCACTGCCTGCCTCTCCTCCTCCCACTTTTTCCTCTCCTCCTCCTCTATCTGTTTCCTCTCTGCTTCCTCCACCTCCTTACACCTCTTTTCCTCTGCCCTCTTCATCTTCTGTTTCTTTTTCTCCACCTTACCTGCCAATGTCTCCACCTCTTCTGTCTGCCCTCTCTTCCTGCTCAGGCCCGCCTCCACTGCAGGTTGCTCTTCAGGTGTGGATGGCTTGTCCTTGCTCTTCTGCCAGTGCTGGTAGAAGGCAGAGAAAGCTGCCATCATCTTGGGGTCAAAGGGGGGGTTGGTACTGGGGGTTTGGTTGCTTTGAGAGGACATTTTGCAAGTTGAGAAATGAAGTTCATATTCTGAAGGCATCCCTTTTGTATCCAGCAGAGAGAGTTAAGGGCAGGTGTCCAGTCCAGACTTGGGCCTCAGAGGCTCAGCCCTAAGGGGAAAATACTGTTACGGACTTCACTTCATGTCCATTAAACTCTCAGAGCCCTGGTTACAACCTGGATTCTGTGGATCGTATTCAGTTTAACCTTTCTTCCCTTTCCATTGGACCTTTCCCCTTGCAAATACTTTTATCTGTCCTTGTTCTTTCCATCATTTTTCTTATCTGATCTCCTTATCTGATTATCTCGTGTTTTTCCATTTATCCATGGCTTTTCCCTTTACCCTTGATTATCTCTTGCTTATCTTGGTTTTTCCATTATCTGATGTTTCACTTCTGCCCCCATCCTATCAGATGTCTGGACACTTTGTGGACAGACTCCTTATTCTAGTATCTTCACTGCAGTTATCAGTTCACATGTTTCTTGTATTCTCCTTTGAGTAGTTATTATTGTTTCTCACTTAACTACTACTCTCTGGACTTTATCCTGACTGCTAGTATATAAGTAGGATCACTACCATTTGTAGTCCTCAGTCAGAATATCAACTTAGATCTTCCTCCTCTCTCCTGCTTGTCTGCTACAAGTCCACTCCTCAGTCTGGGCTTGTCCTGTCTCTGTCCATTCTCTGTCTGCTCATCCACTTGAGTCCGAAGTTGGCCAAGTGAGGCCACCATGGTATCAGAGGGGTGCAATACATAAGTTGAAGCCAAGGCCTCAACCCCATGTCCGCATGTGTCCACCCCCATCTGGAGTCAGTTCTTAACAGTGTGCTCTCTGAAGAAGGTTTTGGAGTTCTTGGAAATGGGAGTTGGAAAAGGGTCAGTAGGAAGGAGGAGGAAGTTGGGGATATGGATTAGATGGAGCACACCTAGTTATAGGTGGGGGTAGACAAGATGTGTTGGACAATGGTCCAGACAAAAGATTGGAGGGTGCTCCACTGAAGTTATCTTGCAGGAGACTTTAGCCAAGGATGCTCCACTGAAATTATCTTGCAGGAGACTCAGGTCAACTTGTAGCCATGAGGATGAAAGAGAAAGTAAGGAGTGGAAGTTGAGTTTTATGATTCTATTACTTAGGCACAGTATGGACATTGTGCCAGCATGGAGAGATACTGTCCTAAGACAACCTGACACTATTAAGTTCCTAAGTGGAACACCTGTCTGTTCACCTGAGTGAACTAGAGGCTGGTCAGTAATCTTGCAGGGACTGCCAAGGGAGAGATACAACTTGTGAGGTTGCAGGCTACTCCATTGGTTTAGCTGTTATGCCAGTTATCCTGTCAAGGCAGGTAGAGCTCTCATGTGGCAAGAAGATAAAGCAGAAGGCAGACCTGCTATTCTTGCACTATGTACAAGTGATTGTAAAGCTAAGTTCTACTTACTTTATGAGCTACCTAAATACTAGAATGATTACTATTCTACATGTCCAAATTGAGATGTGCATAACTACTTTGGTATTCTAATTATACTAGACCAAGCCTGAGGTAAGACATGAGATCTACTGGAAGAGGACTACTACTATACAAGGTATCACCAAGTCTGAGTGCTAAACATAGTGTAACTTCAGAGGATCTGAGATATAACTGATGGCTGAAGTGTGAGTCAAGGTGATGGCAAAGAGGTGGAAGAATGGAGCATAGAGCAATATGAGAGGAAGAGACAAGGAGAGGAAATGAGAGATTGCAATACATGACAGAAACAAGAGGATTGTAACAGTCACTGACATGAGGTTGTGTAATCTTTCTCTTTGTCTAACACCAATGCCCTGATGTCAATCATGGGCACTGCAAGTTTCAGTGGTTCTGGAAACACTGACTGGAATGTATATATGTCAGTGTTGTTAGTGGGTGTTACAGACTTCACTTCATGTCCATTAAACTCTTGGAGCCTTGGTTACAACCCAGATTCTGTGGATTGTATTCAGTTTAACCTTTCTTCTGTTCCTGTCAGATATCTCCCCTCATAAATACTTTTCTCCATCCTTTTCCTTCTGTCACATTTCTTATCAGAATTCTTTATCTGATTATCTCATGTTTTTGCATTTATCCATAGCTTTTCCCTTCACCCTTGATTATCTTCTGCTTATTTTGGTTTTTCTGTTATCTGATATTTGATATTTCACTTCTGCTCCCATCCTTTCAGACATCTGGACACTTTGTGGACAGACTCCTTATTCTGGTATCTTCACTGCAGTTATCAGTTCACATGTTTCTAGTATTATCCTTTGAGTAGTTACTATTGTTTCTCACTTAACTACTACCCTCTGGACTTTATCCTGACTACTAGTATATAAGTAGGATCACTACCATTTGTACTCCTCAATCAGAATATCAACTTAGATCTTCCTCCTCTCTCCTGCCTGTCTGCTACAAGTCTGCTCCTCAGTCTGGGCTTGTCCTGTCTTCATCTGAATCTCTGTCTGCTTGTCTGCTTGAGTCTGTAGTTGGTCAAGTGAGGCTACTGTAGTATCAGAGGGGTGCAACACATAAGTTGAAGCCAAGGCCTCAACCCCATGTCCACATGCATCCACCCTTGGCTGCCTGTGGTCCACCTCCTGTCTGGAGTTGGTTCTTAACAGTATATTCTGACTTAGACCTCTGGTATCATTCCAAAATTTTATGCTATCTATGACATGTAGTGCTGCACAAGCTCAAGAAATCACCATTCCACAACCTGTTCTTCTCCACACAAATTGTGATTCTCTTTGACTCCCACTCCACATCAATCTTCTTCCACCATGTCTTCTACTACTATTACTGCCAAGTCTAGAACTCAAAACTAAACCT
Organism: Podaxis sp. AQ799166; assembly: GCA_018524765.1. NCBI lineage: Eukaryota > Fungi > Basidiomycota > Agaricomycetes > Agaricales > Agaricaceae > Podaxis > Podaxis sp. AQ799166. The sequence goes on along the minus strand of JAEUWQ010000832.1, from coordinate 23,898 downwards.
CTGCTGGGTATTCACAAGGAAATTCTGGTGGCCCTCTGGACCCCAGAGATGAGGGTGGTGGTGGTGGCAATAATCCTGGTGAGCACAACAATGAAAATCAAGACCCCCAGGAGATGTTAGCCAATGCTCTTGGCTGCCTCTCCCATACCCTCCATTCCTTAGAGCAGAGCAACTCTGTTGGCCCAGCAAATCCCTCTCATGTGAAGGTCTGAGAACCTGACGCTTTTGATGGTTTGGACCCTCTCAAAATCTACCAATGGGTCTTCCAGTGCCACTTCTATTTCACTTCCAGTGTGCATCAATTTGCAGAAGATTCTTTCAAAATCTGTTTTGCTATCATGTATCTGTCCAGCACTGCTCTTGACTGGTTCCAAACTATTCTCAGGTCTGAAGATCTTGATTGGTCCAACCATGAGCTTCTCAACAACTGGGAAGTCTTTATTAGAGAAATAGAAACCCATTTTGGACTTGCAGACCCCACTGGAGAAGCTGCTGAAGAGTTGGACTCCCTCTGGATGGCTAGTAATCAACCTATCCTCAAATATGACCTCAAGTTCAACCACCTGGCTAATTTAGTCAGGTGGCTGGACTCAGTCCTTTGCCATCATTATTATAGGGGCCTTCCAGATCACATTCAGGACCTGATTGCCACTTGGGTGGAGGGTAAGCCCAACTCTTTGGATGAAATGAAAAGGGTCACTAGTCTTATTGATCAACATCATTGGGAGCAGCAGTGTGAATGGAAGCATCATAGCAACCACTCTGCACAGCCCCCAAAGAATGATCCTAATCAGAAGAAACTCAGCAATTTGTCCAACAACAATAATAATCAGAAGCCCAACTCATCCTCTGCCAAATCCCCTTCCAATTCTTCTCAGTCTGGCAATTGTCCAAACTTGTCTGGGAATGCTCTGAAGTCATCTCTGGGCAATAAACTTGGCCTGAATGGCAAGCTCACCCCCAGGAATGCCAACATCATTTTGACAACAACCTCTGTATGTTTTGCAGTGATGCTAACCATCAGGTGAATAACTGCCCATGCAAGGTGTCTGTGTCCAGTCCTCCTCCAGCCCTGTCTGCCTCTAATCAAAAGGCCAAAGGTTGGCAGGCTCAAACCCAAGCTGAGGTTCCAATGAAGAGCCCCTCTCCTTCAAATCCCCTGTTGGGTTCAAAAAAATAGAGGGTGGTCTGTTACAGTCTCAGCTATATTTAGTACACACTTACTCAGCACACTGTTTCACCTTATGTTTCAACCCCTTGTTACACATTGCCTTAGTCATCCACTGACTCGACTCTCTGTTTCATCTATTCTTAGCTACTCCTCTCACAGTATATAAACCCTAGGTAGAGCACCTGTATTCCTTATGCTTTACCAACTAGTTCTTTCCCCTTTGCTCATCCTCAAGTCTTTGCCTAGTTGCAACCTGAGTTCATACAAAGGTCATAACATGGTCCTCAGGACTCTGCACAGGCTGGAGACCATGTTGAACTCATCTGTGCTACAGAGAGTTTCTGACTCAGTGTGTCCACTCTTTCCAACCCTCATGCTCTTCATGTTCCCCTTTCTTCTCCATCTTTTGCTCCTTCATCTGCCCCTGATCCACCTTTGTCCAACAGTACTGTGACTACCTTGGTGGATAGTGGTTCAATACATTGTTTCATTGACTCTTCCCTTGTTCATGATTGCTCAATTCCTATATTCCATGTTGCTCCTGTAGAACTTCAACTCTTTGATGGCTCTTCAAACTTGTATATAACTGAAATAGCAAAAATCCCTGTTACATTTCCTACTGGTGAAGTGATGATTTTGGACTTCTATGTCACTCAGTTGGACTCATCTTGCTCTGTGGTTCTCAGTCACAACTGGCTCACCTGCTACAATCTGTTGATTGACTGGGTCTTGAACAGTATCTCTTTCTGGCCACAGCAACAAGTCTTTCCAACCCCTGCTCTGACTCTCTGTGCTGTGCTTTCTTCTGTGTTTCTGGTCTATTTGGATCTGCCTTCCTCTGCTTCTGATCAGGTCTCCACTCCATCCAATTCACCTCTGCTCTATCCTCATATCAGCCTGATCAGCACTGCAGCCTTCCTGTGTGCATCTTGTCTTCCTGGTTCAGTTCTTGTTGGTGAGGGCCTCACAATACAATGCTAACAAATCAGCCATCTAGTTGCATGGGCAATACTGAGAGGAAGGGTGAAACATTCTGCTTTGAATGCCTTTAAGTACAAGTTGTCTATGATTATGCCTTTTTTGCCCACTCAGGTCAGATTTCTGTTTTGAGTCTCACTCAGGATTAGATCTCCTAGCATGAGAAGTCCTGAGATACATGGACAATGCATGGTGGATGTCTTGTTTATTACTACAACCAAAATCCGGCACTAATAGATCAGCGTGAATCGGAGTTCTGAGTGGCAGCCAACAGGCTCGGCGGAAGTCCAGATAGCAAGATCGATATACATAAAGAGAGCGCCACTGTGGCTGTGTGTGCAGCCTAAAATCAGAAGCCAGAAGGAACGAAGTCGTCGGACGGAGAATAATATAATGGGCATTCGAGCATTGTCACAAGAGCTCATTAAGTAAATAGTAGACCCAAACCATCCGCTCAACTTTGACGACAATGGATGAAGCTCTGGAGCCCCATGCTAAGGGGATCTACTACCGACCGCGTGTGTAATAGCATTTCCCCATGGAGGATTTATCTCACAGATGGAACTGACCGACACTGACGATAGGCCGCTGTGCGCGCTGGTCAGTGTCAACAGGTGTCAGTTGCCTTGGACCCCACCAAAAAAACTTGAATCAGTGTCACAAGAACTCACTAAGTAAGTAAATTGCGAAGTGTGACATGATACATCCCGTTGGTTGACGTCATTCACATGATGCGGTCTATGCAGGGACAGCATCATTGATCATCGACCGTGCATCGTGGATCGTCGCCTATCGGAATGTTGTTGGAGAAGGAAATAGCATTGCGAGAGAAGGGCATTCCCGGAATCAGGCAAGGCCCAAGAATGCATATGTCAGAATCAGATCGAAGACTGGAAGGAGTCTCAGGGTATTGATTGGGGCAAAACAAGTTCGATTGCGCCTGGGTTGCGGTAAATGGCGGCGACGTAGAAGGGGGTCCATCCATTACGACTCAAAAGGAGTAGGATCGCGACGAATCAATCCCTCCCTGAACGTCAAAGAAGTTACCAAAAGAACCACAAGTCTTTCGGCATTGCAGACGTGCAGGAGTACAGCGGGACGAGGGAATGGATGCGTCCATACACAAGGGGACTGTCCCTAATCGTTAAGCGCTCAAATTTCCAGCACTTGGTTCTGAGATCCAGCTTGCGGGTCTTCGAAGTGTAGGCTTGACCTCACGTCAGTAAGGGCGTTGTGTCCTCGACTTGGCCTTGGCTGACAGTGGAGCATCAGCAGAGAAGGACACACATATTGGCTAAGGCTTGCCGAGAACCGGAATGTGTGCGGTGGCGCTGAGAGGTTAAAGAACAGGAATAAGTGCATAAAAATGGGGCGGTTTTGGAGTGGCTGTGGCTGGTCATGGTCCCACCGGCAGAATATCCATCCTCAGCACAGCAACATCATGTGCTAAAGAGTGTTCAGGCCGATTGATATCGTACGGTCATTGCGTGCAGACTTGTTCTGTCGCACACATGGACTGACCAGCACTCAACGTATCCCGAGCGGCCAAACAGGCTGCCGAAGGCGGAAGAGAGCTAAAAAAAGGCAGGGTGGGAGAGAACAAATTTGCCGTGAGTGAGAGCGGGGAACCATTGAATTGGAAATTCAAAACCGGTCTGCAATGTCGTACAGCAACGTACATACCAGGAGGGCAATGCTGAGGCAAGGAGGCTGTGATCGAAAAATTGGGAAAATGAGATGAAATTCACGTGGAGGGAATATTGCTTGCTTGGGAAACCTGTCATCTTCCCTCGGCTCCCTCATCATCCTGCTTTGATTCCCCTCTTTGACTCTCGACACTCTCTCATTCTCTTCTTCTTACCTCCATCATCTTCGGCGCACATGGCAGAGGACGCATGCAATGAGAACGATCATGTCGTCGTAGAGGAGGACTCTTCCGAGCCACCCGTCACAGTACCAGACGCTGGCGACACAGGCGAGGGCGGGAAGCTCAAGATGATTGTACAGCTGGTCAAGAAGTGTTTGGGTGTGAAGGATATTGCCACTATGTACGTTCCTTCCGACATCGCCCAAATTAGTCGGCTGATCGTACGCGAACGCAATCACAAAGGCGGTTGTCCCTACCAGCGTCGCTACTTGAGCCGATTCCTAACCTAGAATACTGGCACTACCTTGACCGACCCGACCTCTTTGCTGCGTTGAGTGCCAAGTAATCCTTCGTTCCTGTTCAATTTGCTGATCCTTGGTGATAGTATTAATGACTCCGAGTTTCCCTTCGAACGTATGCTTGCCGTCGTGAGGTTTGCCTTCACAAAGGATCTCAAGTTCGTGGTGCGTCATGCGTTACCAGGAAATGCCATCACATAGGAGACGAGGACTTATAATGACATATAGCATGGCAAAGTCTGCAAGCCCTATAACTCTGTCTTGGGCGAGCATTTCCGCGCACACTGGGACGTTCCCCCTGTCGCCTATTCTGATGATACATCACAAGCGCCCATACCCCTCACTCACACCACGATCACCCCCGAAGCTGCCGTCTACACGTCCGAAACTGCCAGCATCCGGAGTGGCAGGAGCTCCAAGAGCACCCGCAGCGGCTTTAGCGCCTTCTCGAAAGGCAAATCCTCCACACTCGCCACGTCCATCGAAGCCAACGTGGCAGCTCAAATGTCTAATCTTAGCCTCGGCAATGACAATAATTCAGAACGACTACGGGTTGTTTATGTCACCGAGCAAATCTCTCATCACCCGCCAGTGTCTGCTTATTACGCCTCGTGCCCCAAGAAACACTTGGAGATGCTTGGTATTGATCAAATCTCGGCAAAGGTCTCCGGGACAACAGTCAAGGTGTCGCCCGGCCAATACAATCAGGGGATATTTGTCAATATCACAGGCGGGTTTGGGGAAGGCGAACGCTATCACATCACGCATCCAGTAGCATCCGTGAACGGGATATTGAGAGGGAGTTTCTACGTCACCGTAAGCGAGTCGACTATCATCACGTGTACAGGCGGCAAGCACGGAACGAAGTTTAGGGCGATTATCGAGTATAAAGAGGAGGTGAGTAGTGTCTTGGTTCTTGAACATCTTCAGAAGGTTCACAAACACGCACCCTACAGTCCTGGCTCGGAAAGGCACACTTCCTAGTGGACGGTGTGATCCATACGGTCCACGAAGGCGAGACAGAACACGAAGAATGGACAAAGGTCAAACACGTACCTACGAATCGTGTCGTCGCGGTCTTTGACGGCACATGGCGCGGTCATATTCGCTGGCGACGAGTCGGTGCGGGCTCGTACCCCAATGCACTATCGTCGTCGGCCTCTTCCCCTTCCCCTTCACATGAACACTTGCCCGTGCCCCAGCTACCCTCACACGCTGCCTCACGCGCGGACGTCTCGCACCCGGACAGCGAGTACTCGACTCTGATTGATATTTCAACGTTGCGTGTCGTACCAAAGGAGGTACGACCACTGGAGAAGCAGTTGCCGCATGAGAGCAGGAAGCTTTGGCGGAACGTGACGGATAACTTGTTGAAGAAAGAGTACTCTGAAGCTACCAAAGAGAAGATGGCGATTGAACAGAGGCAAAGAGACGAGGCAGCTGAACGGAAGAGGAAAGGGGTTGAGTGAGTCAAGGTCTCCTTTTCAATGAGACTTGCTTAACTGATGGCGGAATGTTCTAGGTTTATCCCTAAATATTTTGAGAAGGATATCTCTGCTGGATATGCTAAACTCACGGAGGAAGGTTGGAAAGCTGTGAAGGAGGAGCTTGAAGAGTCTTTGCCTTCTTGCGTTGAGGCTAATAAGCTCGCTCCTTGATGATCTCTCATTCCTTGTACTAGCTACTTTACGACCGCCGCTTTATGATATACCACGTTTATGTCGCCTTATCATCCTATTTGTTTACTGATTTCCTGCTTCTTTAGTGATCTATCATAGCAGTAATTCACCCCCTTGTATAACTAACTGGGGCAAGATTATTCACCTTCGAGTGTCTATCTCATTAATCAAAGGTCCAAAATGCGGATGTTCTGAGAGTTGATTGAGTTGGTCTTCTCACGAATCATGGCAGCACACAAGGGATATGGATTGAGGTCGAATGTGTATAATACAATAACTATGAGAACGACTTGTTGACGGACGTATTCTTCCTGGTTCTTCTTCAACACCTACATGCGACATAGATGAGTGGGCGGGTTATATGAAGTGAACCCAAGGAGGAAACGAACCTTAGCAATGGCAAATTCGAAGTATCGCGGCGCCTCCGTTCTCGTAGAGCATACATGCCTGCTGACGACGTCTACGCCAGCTCAACTTAACAAAATAAGGACCCACCTGCCCCCCGTGTAAATACCACGGACTTCAGCACCCGAACACTGTTCCACCTTCTCCAGCAATGTGCGAGGGTTGATCCGTGTTGCAGTGACACCTATTGCTGCATATTAACATATAATCGTCGCCTTCTGAAGGAACCAGCTCACCTTTCAAGAGTGAATATGGGGGCTTGATACACGCGCCTCGGGGCCTGAGGGAGGGAACTCAATCTTACGGTCAATACAACCAAGTCATAGAAATGCCAAATCAAGGATATCTGTTGCATGAGCGCTAAGGAGAGCGTTCAGAAAAGGAAGCTGGGATGACATACCAATACGGTTTGTGGCCATGATAACCTTGATGTCCTTCGGTGGCTCGAAACCATCAAGCCGGTTCAAGAGCTCCAGCATTGTTCACGGCACCTCGAAGTGCACCTCTACCACCTCCACTCTCTCCACGTGAACTTCCAGTCAAACTGATTTCGTCCGTGAAAAATGATACTCGGTGCGTGTTCTCATGCCATAACGATGAGCTCTCGAACCATACGACTTCCCCCTTCGATGTATTTCTGTACGGGCTTACTTCCGCTGGCACGGATGAACTGAGTCGACCTCGCTTGGCAGGATTCTGTGGATTGTATACGAGTCCGAACGAAGCGCGACTCGTCGCCTGGGATTCAGAGCGTCGACCTCGATGTCCGGGCCAACGTCCACAACTAGAAAAGGCAGTCGAATCGCTAGCCATGCAACCTCCGGTAAAATCGATTAGTCGAAAATACGTACTGTATTTGCCCTCAGGCTGCACCTCACGAGCACCTTGTTCCTCTACATCACTTTCAAAATACTCTCGACACAATTCCCAGGCCCTTGCAGTGGTTGTAGTTCATCTCTTAGGGGCCCCACAGGCTGTCGCTAGGTGGGAGGGTAAGTTCTAATGGTCCACAGATCGAAAGAATGAAAAGCATACCTCGAGCATTCAGTGCATTCCGCTGCGCCGCCAAACACCATAAATTCTGCGTTTCCGGTTGATGAAGAGCTCTGCAGCTTCTGTTTTCGCCTGATAGTACTTTTTAACGCCAGCAGGTGCAACCGGGGCTTTCACTGCAACGGTGGCCATAGGTGTAGATATGGGGATGGTGTAAATTGAATTTCCGTTGGCATTGTGTGTGATGTGACCAGGGCGTGACAAATGATTCAGAGGTGCAGTCTCCAAGTACATACCCTTCGCGGCGACAGAAGTTCAGGTTGACATTGATAACAAATATATGCTTTGCGCAGGAGAGGGAAAGACATAAAAAGAAGTGAAGAGGATGGAATATAATACAAGGCAAGAGCAGATGAAGCATCAGAGTACATAGGCGAAATGTCTATGCTGCGGAGACTACATTCAGAATCACTACGAGGCCAGAACCATACCCCAAACAGGCTTTGTCACCAGAAAATACACATGATGTAGCTGTGCGATAGGGAGCGGGGATCCAGGTGTGGCAATGTGGATTGATCATCCAGTGACGGTCGTCAGATAACGAAATGGGAAGGGGAGAGGGCCGGAGAAGGGGCTCAGCACTGGGCGAGCCGCTCACCGGAACGAGGGGAACTTTTGAGGCCAAGTTCCAAATTTTAACAACTCCAACATATGATGCAATAACTTGCTTATCATCATGCGAAAAAGCAACAGATGACACCCAATTTGTGTGGCCCTCGAATTTGGCTTCCAACTCGCCTGTCCTCGCATTCCAAATCCTGACCGTCTGATCGTCCGATCCGGAGACAACTCGTGTGTCGTCATGCGAAAAAGCAACAGACGTCACCGAACCCGTGTGGCCCCTTAAATCGGCTTCCAACTCGCCTGTCCTAGTATTCCAAATGCTCATTGTCTGATCATCCGATCCGGAAACGACTCGCGTGTCATCATGCGAAAAAGCAAGAGATATCACCCCATACGCGTGGCCCTCGAATTTGGCTTTCAACTCGCCTGTCCTCGTACTCCAAGTCCTGACCGTCCGATCCTCCGATCCGGAGGCAACTCGCATGTCATCATGCGAAAAAACAACAGATGTCACCGAATCCGTGTGGCCCTCAAATCGAGCTTCCAACTCGCCTGTCCTCGCATTCCAAATCCTAACCGTTTGATCATCCGATCCGGAGACAACTCGCTTATCGTCATGCGAAAAAGCAACAGATTTCACTGAATTCGTATGGCCCTCGAATTTGGCTTCCAGCTCACCCGTCCTTGCATTCCAAATCCTGACCGTCTGATCATGCGATCCGGAGACAACTCGCATGTTGTCACGCGAAAAGGCAACAGATGCCACTGGACGCGCGTGGCCCTCGACGTCGGCTTCCAAACCACCTGCCCTCGCATTCCAAATCCTGATCGTCTGATCAGCCGATCCGGAGACAATGCGTGCATCGTCATGCGAAAATGCAACAGATGCCAACCAAAGTGTATGGCCCTCGAACTTGGCTTCCAACTCGCCTGTCCTCATATTCCAAATCCTGACCATCTGATCTTCTGACCCAGAGACAACTCGCTTGTCGTCATGCGAAAAAGTAACAGTTGTCACGTCATTCATGTGGTCCTCGAATTTGGCTTCCAACTCGCCCGTCCCCACATTCCAAATCCTGACTGTCCCATCACCCGATCCGGAGACAACTCGCGTGTTGTCACGCGAAAAAGCAACAGAATTCACTGAACTCCCATGGCCCTCGAATTTGGCTTCCAACTTGCCTGTCCCTGCATTCCAAATCCTGACGGTACAATCATGCGATCCGGAGACAACTCTTTCGCTGTCATGCGAAAAAGCTACGGATGTCACCTCATTCGTGTGGCCCTCGAATTTGGCTTCCAACTCGCCCGTCCTTGCATTCCAAATCCTGACCGTCTGATCATACGATCCAGAGACAACCCGCTTGTCATCATGCGAAAATGCAACAGATCTCACGCCACGCGTGTGGCCCTCGAATTTGGCTTCCAGCTCGCCTGTCTTCGCATTCCAAATCCTGACCGTCCGATCGTCCGATCCAGAGACAACTCGCGCGTCATCATGCGAAAAAGCAACAGATCTCACGCAACGCGTGTGGCCCTCGAATTTGGCCTCCAACTCGCCTGTCCTCGCATTCCAAATCCTGACCATCCAATCACCCGATGCGGAGACAACGCGCGTATCGTCATGTGAAAAAGCAGCAGAATGAGCCACTGAGTTTCCACCGATGCAGAGTTCCATTGGTCCCCATGAATCAGGTAGACCCAGTATAATTTTTGGTCCCTGCTTCACCTGCGCACCATAGATTTGACGCATCAATGACTTCTTGGGAATCCACGTGAACGCGGACCAATAAACCTCGAAGCAATTCTGCTGAATGCACCCGAAACTCATCCGTAGAAAGTGACAGGCATCATCAACAAGCGATCGTAGATATTCGGTATCTGCAGTTTGGACGCGCTGTCATGGTGTTAGCACAAGAACTTTGCTTCCTCACTCTCAAGACTTACGGAAAGAGCCGCACTTGTATTCAGAAGCGAGTAGATTCCTGTTCTCAGTTCGTTGACCACGCTCAAACACTCCATCCAATGCAAAAGGTGGGCTTCCAGGAAGTCGCGCAGAGCAGCAATAAGGGATGTAATGACTGGGTGCCTCGAGTCCCAGACCTCGCTAAAATGTGCGGCCCAGTGAATGCATGCATATTTGAGTGCCTCGGGAATTTTGCTGGCATTCTCGGGTGGGTTTGTTCTGTCCATATGCGAAACGGTCAACTCTTCGGGGGTGTCACAGAGATTATACCTGAGCGACGCGTTCATGAGTCCCAGGCATTTGAGCGCAAGCTCTGCATGACCGTCGACGGGAACAAGCGGCGTGAACGGGGAAAAATGATTCGGCGGACAGCGTTTGGGGTCTGTGAGAAATTCTGGAAAGGACGCATGAAATGGAGTGACCGGGGCGTTTTCCTCGGTGGGAATGTGAATAACGGAGTTGAGCGGTGACAAATACGTTTTTGGCTCTGATATATTGCTCAACGCGGAAAGGGCATTGATTGATAACGGACGTCGGAGAAATACGACGAACGAAAGGAGGGTCTTCATATGGGGCAATACTCTTTCTTCTTGATCATCGGAGACTTGCTTGAGTATACCTCCGTAGAGCTTGTCGATGGTCGAGGTTTGTTGGTGGCTCCATGCACGCTCTGCTAAGAACGTGAGGCGCTGCTTGTAAAGGTTCTTGCCATCTTGAATATATCGCCGTGCCGTAGACGCGTAGATGAAAAGTTTCCCAGAGTCTTTGACTATTTGGGACAATTCGTTGTCTGGTGGCCATCCCTCCTCGTTATCAGGATCATAGTCCCTCTTGATCTCGGCAAGTGACACCTCCAAATACATTCGAATGTCCTTCTCCACTACGTCCTTCTCGATCTCATGAAGCAAGAAAGTGTCATGAGGACGCCGCGACGATTTGAAGGCGGAAGTAATGAGATAGTCGGCTCTGCTGACGAGAAGGAACTTGAGGGGAAGGCTTGGTGCGGAGTCGAGAATAAGCTTGATGAGACGGTAGACAATGTGAAGGTCTGCACACTCGTCGAGAGCATCGATGACAACAATCTTGTAAACCGCGACCTGGCCTTTAACGGCGGTCTGTAATGGGTCACGAATGAGGGCTTGAAACTGCTCTCCTAGGTCGTTCGACTCCACGAGATCCGGTTCTTCCTCGAGGGTTTGCGCGACCCCGGCCGTGAGAGCAGGTGAACTCTTGGTAAGGTGGTATGCCATACCTGGGATGATGAGGCGCGGATTACTGGTTTTCTCTGAGGCCCGAGAACAAAAGAAACTCGCCCCAAGCATCTGCCGTTTGTCCAGGAGCTCGCAAAATGACTGAGCGATCGTCGACTTTCCGATGCCCGCCATCCCGACGAGCCAATACACCTTGGGGCGTTGCTCATCAGGGGCCCAGTCTTCCAACGTTTTCAGGACATTAACACGTGTACCAGGCATACATCCTGTAGGATCGCCATAGGCAGAGCGACGAGTTTTATACGAAGCGCTCTCGGGCCGAAGTTTGTCAATCGAGCCTGTTGTAATGTGAGGATTCCAAGTTGGCATTCTCATACAGGCAGAGTAGCTTACGGGACTTTAGCAGCTGCGGATGGAACATATGAGGGCTGATCATACTTCCTCAAACACAAAAATACTTACCTGCAACATACTCTGTACGGTTACGTTGGTGTGCAACTGTATATCGATCTGCAGAACGCAATGAGCATCCTGCACACGCAAACATGCTCATAGTTTGCACACGGAGGTTGAATACATACCAGGAAGAGATCGCAGACACTGTTGAGGTCTTTCAACACCCTTTGTATCGTTCCGGCATCCTTCGATACATCGGCAATGCGGGTCGGTAACGATCGATCTTGCAAGTGCTGGATAACTTCAACCAAGCGCTCAATAGCTCTATGGGATCGCCGGTGAGAAATCAGCTACGATCGTATGAGGCGAGGCCGATACACACGCGGAGAAACTTCGAACTCTCCCTTCGATCACCTTCAATCCGCCTTCTTCCTTGTATCGTTGCACGAGTAATAAAATAGCGTTGGATCTTTTCTCAAGTGTTGTTAAGTCCTCCTTATTTGTTGATACTCCCTGCCAAGAAGAATTCAATGACACGAATAGGATAGAAATGGATTACGCACATCGAAGATTTTGTAAATGGTCCAGAATCCGGCCGCGGCAGCTTTCAAGGGTAGGCAGAGGTCAGAACATTCCTTGAGACCTTCTGCTACGACCGCCAATCCATGAAGGGCTGTGCTGCCTACTGCTTTTGCTTTCTCGAGCGATGTTTGCGGGTTCTGCTGAGGTTCTGGGACGACATCCAGATATTCGTTACCAGAGGCAGGTGCAGGTGTTTGGACTGTTTGGAGAACTTGAGGGGTGGCAGGAGCGCGGGGAGGTGCTTCAGCGCTTTGGACATGAGGAGCCGGAGGGGCTGCAGGCACGGGGACGCTCGCGACGGGTTTATCTCGCTTTTTCCTTTTGAGGCGTCTCAGATATGAGAACATTGCGAATCGATTAGCTCAAGGGAAGTGTTGCTCGATGCCGATGAGGGTGGGACAACGGACAAGCAGGATAGCTGCGAGAGTGGCTGTTGGCCTCAAGACATTGGAGTTGGCGCTCAACGTCAAAGCTCTCACGTCAACCGGGGGAGATCTGGGTCGTTCCTTGGCGTCTAGTAGCAACAGACCCACGCCGCCGTTCTACCCTTCAAATTAATCTCTCGTCGGTCTCTCGTAGTCAGAGTCCAGACTCACGAGGTGTCTTTCCTTACTAGTCTTTGACGACGACACCATGTGTGACCGGTTGACCTTCAACTCCTGGCTACTTCCGCTGCGTATAAGTGCCAATGCACCCTCCATGCCATCACTGCAGCGCACCGCAATGCGCGTATATATATATATACGAATATTCCACTCGACCCGAGCCAAATTCACACCTTTCCTGATTGCGAAAAATCTAAGGCCTTGACATATGGCTCCCAGTTCAGCGCCAGAAGGGGCGCGTTGAGCTCAAAATATTGGCAGACCGGCCAAATCGGCCGTTTCGGAGGGTCACTCGGAAGACGCCACTTACAGAGCGGTCTACCTGGGTCAAAAATGCCAGACGAGCAACCGCCATCGTCATTCGCGCTGGACAAATTTCTGATCCTTACCCCTATCCTCTAGATCCCAAACACCACCCTCGTCTTCAGACGAAGGTCCAGTGACCCTTCCCAATTTACACTAAAACTCCTTCAGCCAAACGGCTCGTGCAAAAGCTCAGAGGGACGACCGCGGGCAAGTTCGCAGTTCAGATCGCAGAGGACATCGTTGTGCGCGCTTGGATTCACATCAAGAAAGCCAAAAACTGAAATTAACGCATGTTTGGACTCGCTAGAAATTATATCGACCAACACAAGGTTCTAGAAAAGCTTTGGGCATGACGAATCTCCTCCTGTTAGCTTCAGCGGAAGCCCTCCGACGCCCCACGAACCCGAATAAGCCTACCGAGACCCCAGGTACGGGCACCATCACACCCATCTCAAGTGCTCTTCTCGGCGTCGTGGGTGTTTACTCTGAAGACTCGCAATCTCCACCTCTGAGCCCTCGCAGTCGCTCTTCGTCGTTTCTTGGGACTGGATCATTCCTGGGCTTGGCTTTGCACCGATCAACTCCAAAGGACGAGAAATCTACCCTTGCGAGTGTAAAAAGTTTCGTAAACACCGTAGATTTCTTACAAGGCCATATTACCGCTGCCAGGGAATGCGTCACCAGACATCCCGAAGTTTTGCAAGGGTTGGAAGAAAGAGCCACGCGAATCTTCTGGTGTCGAGCTTGTCGGCCTTGCGATAGCTTTCGTCCAGCACGTCCTGTCGATTGAGGCCAAATGTAGCAGGCCGGCATGCGTCGTTGAGATCCTCTGCCCGAGCCAGTGTGGTCGATCCCGTCTTCAGGGAGCTGTGGGGATGAATGGAGTTGGCATTTGGCTGCGGACAATATGAGTGTGCCACTTGCCTTGATGTTCCATCCCTTCGCTCGTAAAAGAGCGTTATTTCATGCTCTGAAAGAATAGAACTCCCGAGGCCCAGGGTTCATGAAGAACGTTCTTGTTGGTAAGAGCGTCACGGGGTCGATGGATGGTGCCTTGGTCTTCTCGCTGGCCAGGGCCTCGGGATACAGTGCTAACAAATCAGCCCTCGAGTTACGTGGGCGATATTGAGATCATGTAACATTCTGCTTCGACACCTTTGGATACAGGTCATCTATGGTTATGCTCCTTTTCGCTCTCTCCAGTCAGGTCTCTGTTTTGGGTCTCGTTCTGGATTAGGTCTGCTAGCATGGGTAGGTCCTGGTATACACAGATGGCTCGTTAACTAGTTGTAGCTAGAAAAGCCAGTGTCCCTGCCACTAGTGGATCAGCGCGGGTCGGAGTCCCGCCAAAGCGACTCCCAACGATCATGTCCAGCGCTCAGCTCTGAAATCCAGTTTCCAGGTCCTCGAGATATGTAGGCTTGACTCCAAGTCAGTGTGAGCGCTCTGCACTTGACTTGGCCTTGGCTGACAGAATGGAGCATCAGGGAAAAAGGGCACACATCTTGGCCAAGGGTTGCCAGGGGTTGGAATATGTCCTATTGAGTTATACTCGATACCGCGCAGGTGTTGGCGTTGACTAAAGGGTATCTCACGTTGTGGCAGGCCAAGAAGACGCCATCCATTTCCTAAAAAGGTTGTTGACTTCTTGAAAGACGATCTGGAGACGCTGAAAGGACAGGTCACAATGCTGGCGCCGGCGCTAGAGCATGGTTGGGGTCTACGAGTGTTATCTGTGATGGGTCCCCGAAGTTCTGCATAAACCAAGAAACGATTCAACGAACGAAGAATGAAAGTTCGTGAGGAAATTGTGATGTTGGGAGAGAGAACACGCCTTTTTAGCCTTGATAATATCATTTGCTATCACAGCATCATAGAAACAATGTGGACCCCCGACTGTCCTACCTGGTGTAATACATATGCGCGGGTTTTTCATTCCGGAAGTCAAGCGATTTATGTGGAACCCAGCGATATTCTTAGTAATGGTTGCACCGTTAGGTTATGACAGGTGTCGCTGCTGCCTCATCGTTGGGTGGGGGGAGGGACCCATCGAATGTCGAGATTGTCGGAAGATGCTCAGTATGGGCTTCCTGGCAATTCTGTAACCAAGCGCAGGAGCGACGGGATGGTTTGGCGAGATGTGAATCAATGTCAAACGCGGGAACGGATGCAACAGGACTGCAGGGAATGGTAGGATTTGAGCATTGAGTCCAATATCACCAACAATATTCGAACATCCTACTTGACCCAGCCACTTTCACATCTGTGCCGCCACTCTCGCAGCCATATAACTACATCACTTCGGTACTCCAGCCTCTTCACATTTGTTGAGGCACCAACGACAGCTGTCTCAGCTCAACAGCGCAACCGTTACTCAGAACGCTGCTGGATTCCCGCGCAAACCGCTAGACTTCCAGAAAGAAAAGCCCGTACATATAGGTAATATTCAGCAGGATAGTCGAGGGATCATACTGTTTCTGCGAGCTCGTGATACAGAATGATATTATCAAGACTATAAAGGTGTGTTCTCTCTCCCAGCCTTTCAGCCTCTTCACGAACTTTCATTCTCCGTGTGTTGATTCGTTCTTGGTTTATACCGAACTCGGGAACCACCACAGATCATGCTCGTACATAGACTCTAACCCATATTGTAACGACGGCGCCGAGAAACGTGATCTGTCCTTTCGGCGTCTTCTGATTGTCTCTCAGGAAGCCACTTTGTAGAGAATGGATATTAACATTGTCGTTTTGGCCTGCCACACAACACGAGATGCCCTTTTGATTAACACTAACAGCTTGGTGATATTGAGTATAACCGAGAACATTTTTGCCGAGCTTTCTGTGTACTTTGAGGCTCCTGGAACAGTTGGAGAACGTTGAGGTGTCTGCATGGCCTTTGTAAGGACTGTCAATAATAGCTTGTTTGGTATCTTGAGGACAATGTAAGACCAGTTAAAGAGCCACATCTCCAACCAATCCTTGATCCCTCTTATTGTTATCATAGCTAAACCCCAACTTGCGACGTTCGGAGCCCCTCCCATCAACAATGAGCCTATGATACCTGGTACCCGCACGTTGTGGCAAGCCGTTGCTCATTAAGTTGAATAGCGTACGTATGCGTCTGGGTCCCTAGAACGCATGGGATTGCCAACAGCGTCAGCTGAGATGCAGAACCAGGTGCTTTTCGAGGTCCCTTGTGTTATCAACTCTCAAGAGGTGAGTAATTGCATAACCAGGGTCGTTGACCAACGCCGACCCCATCATCAAAACAGGTCTGAAAAAAACAACACCTAGAAACAATCTTCAGTGCACAATGTGTCCGCCACTCGTGCAAATTCCACGAGGGGATGCCAGAGATCATCACAGTGGCATAGATGGCACTCTCCAGGCTAAAGCTGCTTGAGAGACCGCTGTGGAGCAACCGTGCTGAGATTTTCCTCAAGGCTGCAGTCCTGGCAAGTGGAAAGTGCGGCCACAGGCTCATATCATCAACTATGCCTGTTCAGGGAAAGAGTGTGTGGCAGGCAGAGATTGATGCTGCTGCAGAGGTGAGCCCCTATTTGTTTTTGAGAATGATAAGAGGCGATAATACCAGTATTTGACCTAGCTGTCTGATTTCTTCAACTTTGGCGTTCAATTTGTGGAGGAGTTGTATGCATGGAAGCCATCAAAGGGTTTCCCTGGGTCATGGAAGTACGTATTGCACCATTTGCTGCCGGAATTCTGGCATTAATGTTTGTGTTAGTCGTGTTGGGCACCGGCCACTAGAAGGTTTTGTTCTAGCTGTCTCATCTTTCAACTTCACAGCTATCAGCGACAATTCACCAGGAGGTATGTACAGACCAGTGTCTCATATAGTATATATTGACTGTTTCTGTAGCACTTGTGCTTGCCAGAAATGTTGTCATGTGGAGACCAGCCCCTGCTGTGAAAATGCTTTTCCCCTTTCATGTCTCCATGTTTCCAAATTCCCCAGGAGAATGGCTTCAAATATCAGTTCCTTGAGGAGATTGCCAAGATCAAAATCAGCTGACTCCTGGAGTGGAACAATCTTGTCAAGCCTGTCATGTATGTTCATCACTTCTCGGTGGTTATGATGATTGGCTGACATCAAGGCTGACACCAAGTGTTGCAGCAGTTGATGGACATATGACACCATCACTAGCTATACCAAAAAGGCAAAAGATGAGTGGAGAGGTGTTGATTGGAGGATCAGGTAGGTGGTACACATTCTATGGTTGACTTTACCTTACCATCCTCTAAAGCAATGGCTCCAAAGGATTCTCCACCCAGCCTACTGTTATTCTTACCAAGGATCCTTGTTCTGTCACAGTACATGAAGAAATCTTCAGGCCCAACAAAGTCCTAGTGGGTCAGTGCTTCCTGTTGTGGTTCGGAAGTTGATGGTGCAGCAGTGGATTCACAAGCTACTGCGATTGGTTATAATGCCTTATTTAACCTGCTTGTGTGGATTTTGTCATGATGAACGATATTGTGTTTTAGGTACTATTTGCGGGATCATGGGTTGATTGTTTCTGCACAGGATGGGTTGGAGGAGCAAGGTTTTGTGGACTCCATTGAAGAAGGGAGCAGTTGGCCAGTATGTTACAGAGTCTACAGGGTCTATAGGGATGCTTTCCCAATGCAGCTACCTTACCTTGATAAGGTCTTAGAACATTTTAATGTGGTCGAAAAACCCAAGTCTACTCCATTGCTGAGAGACTTTATTTTTACATTGGCTACAGAAACTGCATCTGCCAATTTTAGGCAAAAGTACCAACAACTGGTTGGATCTCTGATGTATTTGATGATCAGATCATGTCCCAACATTGCTTTCACAGTCATCAAATTATCCCAACAAATGTTGAATCCATCATGGGAACACTATAAAGCTGGCTTACTGTTAGATTTCGGGTCTAGGACAAACACATGGTGATCTGAACGTCCCACCTGTCGCGCCTTTCAAGCTGAGGAACATTTATTCTAGTTATACCTATGATGTAATTGACTTGTAGATAGATCAGAGGACCCTTAACATAGTCACTACTTAAGCATAGTTGGCTGATGTGTCACCTCAGTTCTCATATCATGTACAAGGTACTGAGGTGAGTAGCTTCAAGTACCACTCTCATTACCATACACTAACATGCTTGTAGTCTCTCGTTCTTTCAGGTAGTTACTACAATATAGTTCTCGTATTGCATACAAGGTACTGAGTCTCTCGTTCTTTCAGGTTATGGGCCCTGACCCACACACACATTCGTTTAACTGAACTTGTCCACTCATTAACCTCCCATGTCCACATCCATTGCAATTGATTCCCTTCCTGCATCCATCCCACACCTTGAGGAAAATGGGAGCAACTGGCTTGTCTTCTCCCTTAAGTTCTGCATGGTAGTCCGAGGCAAAGGACTGGGGGCACTTCGACAGCACTACACCATGACCCATACCTGCAAAAGCTGCCAAGCAACACTCAGCAGACAGTGAAGAAGGGGGGGATTCATCCAAGTCTACCGAGCCGCCAGTTGGGACTGAGCAGGAAATACGTGAGTGGGATAGGAACGAAGAAATATGTCGTTCCTTACTTGCACAGCAACTACCCGACACAATCTTTATCCTCACTGAACAGCTTGTGACAGCATGGGAGGTGTGGGAAGCAATAACACGCAAATTTACCTACAAGAGTGCCTTCAACCAGACAGAGATGTGAGCGCAATTCCTTGACTCTAAATGCCCCAAGGACGGTGATGTTCGGGCCTTCTTACATGGGTTGTGTGTGAGACGGCGGGAGCTGTTGGGCATGGGCGTTACCATTTCTGATGACAACTATTGGAGTACTGTACTTTGTGGAATCCCCTACCACCTCACATCATGAGCATCTAGCCAACTGTCATAGGCTCGACTCCATGCACACCTTGGACACACCATTGTGCCCGACTATCTGTCCACCATGATATCAGATGAATGGGATCGCATATGCATCCACCGATCAGCAAACTCGCGGCAAAAGATTCAAGGGGAACCTGATGAAGCCATGTCAGTCAATGATCAGGGCTGTCAGAAGCAGAAGAAGAAACACAAAGGAGGATGTTTTGATTGTGGTGACCCAAACCACTGGAAACGTGAATGCCCCAAATGGAAGAAGAAGTCAGCAGAGGCAGACTCAGGCAAGAAGGCAGAGGCGAGCTCGGGCAAGAAGGCTGATGAAGCAAACGTTGCCAACTCAAGCGACTCAGACATCGCATTCACCTTCTCTGAAGAAGCATTCCCCAATTCCCCACTATACAACCCTGATTGTGAAGTCCTCACTGTAGTCACAAATTGGACCCCCACTGGAGCAAACCACATCATCGTCTTCGACTCTGGAGCAGCTTGGCACATATCCCCATACCACAGTGCATTCACCACCTTCACCCAGATGCATCCCAAACCTCTTCGAGCTGCAAACCAGCAAAGCTTCAATGCAATCGGATGCAGAGACATGTTGATCGACGTGCCAAATGGGTCCCAAAATTCACAAATTGCGCTAAAAGATGTTCTCTATGTGCCAGAGGTTGGATACACACTGGTATCTGTGGGGCACTTAGATGAGGCAGGGTATACCATGACCTTTGCGAATGGGCAATGCATCATTCGTGACAGCTCAGGAGCCAGAAAAGCAGAAATACCACGGTCAGATCGAGGAATGTACAAAGTGATGATCGATGTACCATTAGAAGCATGTGCAATATCCGATTCCATCACCATTGACCAACTCCACCGCTGCCTCAGACATGTATCCCCTGAAGCCACCAAATCCCTAGTGGACCAAAGAATGGTCACTGGGATCTCCTACGACCCCACCTCATCGAACCACTTTGACTGCCCATCTTGCATATATGCCAAAGTGACTTGGAAACCAGTAGCGAAGGAGCGAAAGGGGGAGCATGCAACCAAGTTTGCTGAAGAGATCCATAGCGACGTATGGGGACCAGCACCAGTTGCAACAAGGAGGGGGAGTCAGTACTATGTCACGTTTACAGATGATTGGTCCTGATACACTCACCTTGAACTCATCACCCATAAGTCGGACGTCTTCGAAGCATACAGAACCTTCGAAGCATGGTGCCATACACAATTTGATGCCAAAATCTGAAATCTCCATTCGGATTGAGGGGGGGAATACACCAGCTGTCAGTTTTGCAAGCACCTCAAATCTCGAGGAACAAACGCCAAACTGACTGTCCATGACACACCACAGCATAACGGCGTTGCTGAGAGAAGAAACCAAACAATCCTGGAGAGGATCAGAGCATTTCTGCACTCAAGCCAGCTGCCACAGTATCTCTGGGGAGAGGCAGCACGTCATGCTGTTTGGTTACTCAACCGGACAAGCACCAAGGCCCTTGACAGCAAAACCCCCTATGAAATGTTATTCGGCAAAAAACCTGACTTATCGGATGTGCATGAATGGGGGGAACGAGTATGGGTGAGGACCAAAGGCGGTGACAAATTAGGAGGCAGAGTTTGGGAGGGGTGCTGGTTGGGTATGGATCAGAACAGCAACGGCATCCGAGTCTGGTGGCCAGATACTCACAAAGTGTCCGTTGAAAGAAACGTATACTTCTTGAAGGAATCAGCATACGAGTGCAGCAGAAATCTTGAGGGGGAGGAGTTCCTACCAGGTGAGATTTCCACCCACAGCATGCCACCTGAGCCCAACCAAATCGAGCCAGTCGTTCCCATGCCTGCTGATCAACAAATGGACAATGTCCTAAATCCAGATCATGATCAACAAGTCAACCCACCACCCCCACGTCATTCAGAACGCATCCGCAAGCCTAGCGAAAAGGCGCACAACATCCTCGAAGGACGCACAGTTACTGTTGTTGAGGAGACGGAATGGAAGGAAGTCCAGGTGTTTGCAGCAGAGATGGCTGAGGCTGAGGGGGACCCGCTAACATTGGAAGAGGCGATGAGGTGGCCAGATCGGCCAATGTGGAAGGAAGTGATGGCGGCCGAACTGGAAAACCACAGACAAGCGGGTACATGAGACCTAGAAGACCCCAAACCTGGTATCAACATCATCGGGTCTAAATGGGTTTTCAAGACGAAACGAGACGCAAGTGGCAACGTTACCAAGTACAAAGCATGCCTTGTAGCCCAAGGCTTCTCACAGATCCCTGGTGTCGACTACCTCAACACATTCGCACCCGTCGCTAAGCTAGCATCCATCCATGCTGTACTCACAATTGCTGCCCATCGCAACATGGAAATACATCAGATCGATGTCAAGGCAGCCTACCTCAATGGCCAACTCAACGACAACAAGGTCATCTACATGCACCAACCACCCGGACACGCCGACCCCAAGTTTCCCCGCCACGTATGCTGACTGCGAAGAACACTCTATGGCCTCAAGCAGTCTGGATGCTGGTGGTACCAATGGCTATGTGAAATCCTTGTGGACCATCTAGGCTTCACCAGATGCGAGGTTGACCATAGCACCTTCTTTAAAAACCATCCCCTGGACCTCACGATCATCCTTGTACATGTTAACGACTGTACACTTGCTGCCACCACCATCACGCTCATTACTTGGACAAAATCAAGTATTTCTAACTTCATTGAGATCACAGATCTCGGCAAAATACATTGGCTGCTAGGGATTGAAGTAAAACAAGTATGTGAGCACAAAAGGCTCATGCTATCCCAGCATGCTTACATTGAGGCGTCACTCCGCCGTTTTGGTTTCAAAGACCTCAAGCCCATCTCCATTCCCATGGATCCCTCAATCCAGCTCACCTCAGACCACTCCCCCAAGACTGCTGACGAGATCGTGTGCATGGCCCAAGTCCCATATCAAGAGGCAGTGGGCATGCTTATGTATGCAGCAATTGGGACATGCCCCGACATTGCATACGCCATCCAAGTCCTTTCCAAATTCACCAAGAGCCCAGGTTATGCACACTGGGAGGCCGTTAAACGGGTTTTTCGTTACCTCAAAGGTACGAAGGACCTATGGTTGATATATGGGGGAGAAGGGGAAGGCATATTGGGCTATACCGACACCAACAGCAACATGTCCGAAGATCGTCGTGCCACATCCAGCTACGTGTTTATCATAAATGGAGGGGCTGTTTCCTGGAGCGCCAAGCAACAAGAACTCATTACACTTTCAACCACCGAATCTGAGTACATAGCCGCTATGCATGCAGCCAAGGAAGCCCTCTGGCTTCGATCACTCATCTCACAGATCTTCGACACCACTCTCACTGCTACCCCTCTCCATTCCAACAACCAGTCCGCTATCGCCTTGGCCAGAGACCACCAATATCATGTGTGCACCAAACATATCGACATTCACTACCACTTTATCCGATGGATCGTCAAAGAGGGGAAAATCAAGCTCATCTATTGTCCCACCGCTGATATGGTTGCTGACGTCTTCACCAAGGCACTCCCATCCCCTAAAGTCAAACACTTTGCTCACGAGCTTGGACTCACCATGGTTTGAGGGGGAGTGTTAGATTTTGGGTCTAGGACAAACACATGGTGATCTGAACGTCCTGCCTGTCGCGCCTTTCGAGCATGAGGAACATTTATTCTAGTTATACCTACGACATAATTGACTTGTAGATAGATCAGAGGACCCTTAACGTAGTCACTACTTAAGCATAGTTGGCTGATGTGTCACCTCAGTTCTCGTATCGCGTATGAGGTACTGAGGTGAGTAGCTTCAAGTACCACTCTCATTACCATACACTAACATGCTTGTAGTCTCTCGTTCTTTCAGGTAGTTACTACAATATAGTTCTTGTATCGTGTACAAGGTACTGAGTCTCTCGTTCTTTCACTTACATACTTTATGATATCTTCATGGCACATTTAAATATGCCATTGTCTATGATGGATAAACAAACAAAGGTATTAATGTGTTCTCTAATTCAGATTGGGCACAAGATCTAGAAACCAGGAAATCAGTCACTGGCTTCTTTATTAGAATTGCTGGAGCCACTGTTGCATGGCATTCTCAGCACCAGAAGACTGTTGCCTTATTGTCAACAGAAGCCAAATTTATGGCTTTATCAGATGCTAGCTGACAAATAGAGTGGACAGTTAATCTACTCACTGAAATTGGCATTAATCCTGAACAGATTAAGAAACCACATTTATTCAGTGACAACTGAGGTTCAGTATTCTGGGCCAAAAATCTGGTTACTGAAAAACATTCAAAACATGGGGATGTTAAATTCCATTATATCTGCAATTTACTTGAAGATGAAAAATTCATCTTGTATAATATTAAAGGAACTGAAAATCCTGCAGATTTATTAACAAAGAATCTCAACAATCAAAAGTTTAATAACTTCTTACCTGCCTTAGGCATTGAATTCTTTTAACCTCACACTCTGACAATTTCGAGTGAGGAGGAGTGTTGAGGAATTAATCAGCATTATACTTATGTGTATACTTGCCATCAGCAGTACATGCTGTATCCTCAATGTGTATGCTCAACATTGACAGAGCAAATATATTTTTGGACTCTTCCATAGCTTCAAGCTATGATTAGATTGATCTGTTTTTATTAATATATATACAACACTTGTGTAGATGTACAGCCTGTGTTAGTATTACTCATATCCTCATGGTTCATGACTTGTAGAAACATTTCTATTGTCTTATGACTCCTGTAGCATATGGTAGAGTCATGTTTCTTCTATTCTTATACTTTACATGCATCTTACTCATGTTATATATGTGTATGCCTTATGTTTCTTACTCATGCATGTATGATACCCTATGCCCAGTGTAGCTACTTGTTACAGTATTTAAA
>JAEUWQ010001012.1:0-11160 GCA_018524765.1 Podaxis sp. AQ799166 | reverse complement strand
ATCTGCTGCTGTTCAGTGGTGAGGATTTTAATGATGATTATGTGCATTGGAGTGAGGAAGCAAGATATCCAGGTGGACGGTGAGTTCAGAAGTTATATATTCTGCTTGGAGCCTTGGTGATGAAGAACCATCATGCCAATCAGTTTCAAAAAAGAAAAAGAGATTGGTCAAGGGTAACATTGTTGAACTCTGACTGATGAATGCTTGAATGCTGTGCCAAACCTCGAGTCATTTACAGTCATTGGACAGTCAGTGGGACAACTAAATGACGTGCACCTTCGGAAAAAGTCCAAGGCTCATATGGGACAAAAATAAGCCAGTGATATGTTGGACATACTATGGGTATATATATAACTAGTTTAAAGGGGTATTATGAGCAAGAGACTGGTGTAATCTGGCAATCAGTCGAAACTTTGGTTATCAAGCCCAAAGACTGTCAGCGGGATGGTCACATCACACTGGTGGGAATGCCATCACAACTACCTCATGGTGATCAATCCTCTTCATCTCCATCGATGTTTGCATCGCCCTCTGGTATTTTTGGCTGTGAAATGAGTTTCTCAAGGCCCTTTTGCTTCACTTTGGCCAAAAGCTTCAAAAAGTAGGATGTCATAAAACAAATCAGATGCATTCCAATTTGGAAAGGTGTGACATGACAGGTCTGATCAAGCCTCCAGGATGCCCTCCATGCTAACTTCCAGGTTTTGGACACTTTGCAACTACAGATGGCCCTCAAAATGAATACCATTTAACTTATATGATATGGGGATCCATGTTGTAGCACTATTGTGCATGCAATTGATGCCCAAGTTGAGATACCTTGTTTCACAAGGGACTGCCAATGATTCCCTCAATCATTGCAACATGGTCAGATCACCAATAATAACCAAAACACCTCGTTTTGTAACTGAGGCACTAGGGTATATAATTACAAAAAGTCCAAAGGGAAAAGGTAAAAATCTCGAGTGGGAATGTGAAATTTCCCACTGAGTGTCCATTTCCCACTGACCATCCAATGACTGTAGTGCAGCCATGCCAATCTGTGAGAGATGCAACTGTTCTAACAGTTTATGATTGGCTGCTCTTTGGGAAGATTCACAGCTGGCATTGAACACTGATTACCAATGGATGAGGCTGATGCAAATGTCTAGTTTGGGTGGTCCTGGGGATTTCATTGATGGACTTGACTCAAAGCTGTTATGACTGGTGGGCCTGGTATTAACAGCATCATCCTGTGCATCCCATGCTTTAGGTGTCCATGTATTGTATAACTCCCCAGTAATCCAGACCCAATGGGTGTGTGCTTTCAATAAGGGAAGGATCAATGAAATACTCTAGTAATTAGACACTGCTGGAGAGTGACAAGAACACCTGAACAGTCCTTTGGAATGAGAAGCATCTGTGTGTGTAGACCAGAGCTACAGTCAAAATTGGGGCTGGCATTGCTGCAGGTAGTGTGAGTACTGGAGGATATAGTCATGGTGAAGGAGGGAGAGTAAGAGGTTTCAAAAGTAGTCCCCTTTCACCTGGGGTGGTTGTTGCTGAGAGGATTAGGGAGAGTTTGGAGAGGGAGAGGAAGGCAAAGGAGGAAGAAGGTACAGGGGATGGCTCCCATTGACCATTAGCAGTTAAAGACTGATTTCTTTGATTCATGTCTCATTGTCTCTGTTCTCCTTCTGGTTGAGATTAACTTCTGAAACCTTCATGGCTTGCCTTTAGATGATTTGGACATAAACAATTATTTTCCTGGCCTGATGTATTTTCCACCATCAAGCAACACATATGCTTTGTAGTGAGTATTATTGTCTCATGCATTCTGGATACTGAGCTTATTCCAGTGATGATTGTTCATGCTTGCCCTGGAAGTCATCACCATGAGTGAAAGTGTGAAGACAGCACTGTCATTGTTACACATGCAATCCTAGCACACTACTTATGGGACAGGGTATGGTCAATTTTTGAGACAATGGCTTCAGAAACAAATTAGAAATGAGCTTAATGTTACTGATACAGGGTGGACCAAAAATAAAAAGAAAAGTTCAGAAGTGAAGGGAACTGAACAAGTCAGGGTCTGATTTGGTAAGATGGCAGATGATAGCAGCCTGGCACTCAGAGCCCTACACTACCTTCACCAGCCTTGGCCAATTCCCTGGCTAGTGCATGGGTGGTCAATCAATGTATGCTTAGCCTGCTGGAGATCAAGTTTCAGGCAGTTAGTCTACATGTATATTAACATATATTCCAATTTTGAGTACAACAATGCCTGGAGGGGCTGTTTTTTTCCAAGCTCTAAACATTGAATATTCTGCAGAATTTTGTTGCAGATATTCAGGCTTGTGGTGGGCTCATTTGAGGTATATCCCAAGTTAGCCTTCCACCATACTGCATCAGATTGCACCAGGCAACTCAAGGACTGATCCTTCTGTACATGCATAGATATAAAGCCAGCCCAAACTACTTGTTTTCTGACTCATATTCCTCTCATTGTGTTAGGTTGGTCCTTATCACCAGTCACCTAAGCTTTGCTAGGGGGTGGCTATCTCACTAGATGGTTCACAGAGGCGCTAGGATCTAGCAAGAAGGATCATGATGAGAAGGTGGTGAGGCAAGTGTCCAGTTAAGTACACTCAGGAGGTTGAATGTCTATAAGTTGAGGGTATGACCAATAGAATGTTTACTACCACACTGATCATGAGCTAACGTCAATCCAGAGATAAAGCAAGAGCAATATTCTGAGATTTTAGAATATAGGAAGCTTGCACTTCCAGTCCATGGGTGGCTATTTAAGCTTTACTTCTAATGTCCTAAGAAGGTAACTATGACAAAGTAATTCTATGAGTCTGAGAGTCAATAGGAGTGAGACTATGGAGCGGAGCAAGACAGAAATAGAAACTAGACGAGAATAGGAACTGGACAAGAAAGGAAACTAACTAACTAAGGAAATCATTCAAGACAGAGTTCAGGCAAGATACAGGAATACAAGGCGAAGTGTCTATAGTGAGATAGAAGGGAACTGTTTACTAGTTATATTACAAGTCCATATCTGGATGAAGTCGTCCACTAGAATCGGAAGAGTAAGAGTCAGGAGACGAGGTGGAACTGGGAACAGTGAAGTTCCCAACGAGGGGTGAGTCAGAAGAGTCTGACTCGTGGATGACAAGCATGCTGTGGTGAGGTGATGACAATGATGACAATGATGAGGAAACATCTGCAGTGATGTAGGGAGGTGGATAGGGAGGAGGATCCTCAGTGGGTTCTGAGTCATCAATGCCAGGGACATTGGAGTCAACGCTGCGAAGTGGAGGGAGCTGCGATCTGCAGGGAGGAATGGCTGGAGGTTCATTGGAGTTAGGGTCGAGACAATAGACTTCTACTTCTTGGAAGTAGAGTCCACGAGCGACTTTGTATTTGATAATATGAGGGACGACCTCGGGCGGATACATCATGTAAGGGTGGAGGAATATGATTGGCTCTCCAGCATAGGGGATCATCTTCCAACCATGTGCCCAGGCAGAGTCAAAGTTGTTGTGGATGGTTTGGATATACAACCCATCGGGATTGAAGACGTGAGTGAAGGGAGCATTTTCCCAAGCGATGCAAAGTATTTCTGTCATCATATGATCGGTTGAGTAGAACAGTGGGCCGGGCATCGGCCAGTCTTGAGAGAATAGAGATGCGTGGCCAGGGAGGTGACAATTGGTGAAGGCTTCATTATGATAGCAGACGGGGTCTTCATCTGGTATACACATATCCTGAGTGGTGTGGCAGGAGGCATTGGGGAGTCCAAGCTCGTGGACTAGGGCATTGTAGATGCAGTTGTGGCAGGGTGTGCTAGGAGGGTTCATAACATTATCCCCTTCATTATTAGCGAGTTCCATCTCACTACTATCTGAGACTGGTGATGGATGAGGGGTAGGTGGTCTATGATCTTCCGCTTCCAATGTCAGAGAAGGGAGATTTGTGATGTCTGTCAGCTGTATGGATTGGTTCCTGTGTCTGTCCCAATGAACGAGGGAGTGAATGCGCGTGGTGGCTCTGTCGAGTATCCCGTGTCATTCTCTGATTGATGTGGGGGAGGCCAAAGGTATAGGAGTTGGGGCACAGGGTCTGCCTGCTTCTGGTGCTGATGATGTTGTTAGTGAGGGTGGAGATGGTGGCATCGGTGGATTGGTGCAGTTGCACACTTGACAGACTTGGGCTTCGGGCACAGCAGGGAAGGTAGGGGGTTCCATTATAGTCCCTAGCTCATAGAGATGATCTGGTGATGTTACTTCCTCAGTATCAATCAGTACGCGGATACTGCTGGTGTTGATCGGTCCTTTGTGGAAAAGTGCATGAAGGGCGAAGTAGTGGAGGAGGTTGGGATGAGAGCGGGTGCTGAGGAGGAGTGATAGGTCGGCTAGGAGTGTGGCGGTTGCCCAGATCGGGAATGTCTGTCAGGGAGTCAGGACATTGTTGTACTCTTTGATGTGGAGCCACATAGCAGCTTGCATCAGTAGATCGTGACAGTAGAGCCTCAGTTCGTGATGAAAGGCTAGCATCTTGATAAGATCTAATGCTTCCCTGAATTGGAGGCATGAGATGTGGACTTGGAGTTGGGGGAGTCTGGGAATGTAAGGTGCAAGTCTCGTGTAGAGTTGAATCACGTTGTGGTTGTCAATCTGTTTGTTGGGAAGGTCGGGATAGTGGAGGATTCGAAAGAGAGCTAGTTCTGCTAAGTGCATTGAGTCGTAGACCGACTTTATCAATGAGAAGTTTGGTGGTAGTGTTTGAGCTCTCAATGTCACTACATAGTCGAGGGGAGATGTTATGGCCAATACAAGCAAGTTGGGCTGTCTCCATTGAGTTCGAAAGTCAAATGAGCATTCTAGCAGAATGCACGATAGTAGCAATAGTTTCCCTGTAGATGTTGCAGTTTTGTACCAAAAGTGGATTCCTTCAAAGAGCAGTGTCCTGGGTGATGGAGTTAACCCAGTCCAGAGATTCTTGGAGTTGAACGAGTTCAGAGTCAAGGTCAGATACTTCACTAGGGAGGGAAGGTAGTTCAATCAGGGATCCAGCGTTGATTGGCCAGATGAATTCTCAGGTTCTGATGTGGGTTGAGTAGGCTGGGAGCAGACAGAGTGGGTGCAAGATGAGGAAGGGCACAGCATCCTGCGCAATCATGGTCATTGTGATGTGTTGTATGGCAAGGTGTTCTGTGATGGCATTCAAGCATTCTTGGAAGGTGGTGGGTGGTTCTGTGAGGGACAGGATGCTGTTAGTGTCATGGCCAGTGCTTGTAGTAGAGTTGGGAGGTAGTTGAGTATCTTGCTGAGCTTCAGGTTGGGCAGTGGGTTGCTGGTTGTTGGTGGTTGACATCTCCAGTGGTTAGTGAAGTTTGTTCTTCCTTTTATAAGCGTTAAGGATTTGCTGTGCATTGGAGAATGCGGACTGTGGTTCCCATGTATTTTCAGAGTGTGGATAGCCAGTCCACTTGACTAGGAATTCGAGGCGGTTGTGCAGTCATCAATGATTTAGGATGGCTTCGACTTCATAATGTTCTTCATCATTGTGCAGTTCTGGTGCAGGTCACAGGTAGTGTTTGCCGTATAGGTTATTCTCCATTACTGGAGTCAGTAAGGTGGCATGAAACCCAGGGTGAATTCTCCATGTTTTGGGTAACTTTAGTTCGAAGTTGACTGCAGATATCTTCTTGATGATTTCGAATGGTCCTTCACATTTCAGGGCAAGTTTTCTTGATTTGACTTGTAATGGAAGATTGCAGGTATCCAACCATACTTGGTCTCCTATGGAGTAGGTGGGGAGTCGATAGTTGGCTGTGCATCTTGCCATGATTTGACAGGCATGGTTGTGTGCTTGAATAGCATGATGGTGGGCTTCCATTAATCGATCCATGCAGTTTTCTGCTGATGGATTGTTTGTGGGTTCTATTTCCATTGGAAACACTTTTGGAGTGTAGCCATAAAGTAGTTGGAATGGAGTTTCAGAGTGTCCAGCATGGGGACGATTGTTGTGGCAGAATTCGTAGATTGGAAGATACTTGCTCCATTCATTTGGGTCGCTTGAAGTGGTGATGGCGAGGTAGGTTTCAATTTCTTGGTTGAAGCATTCAGTGGATCCATTGGTTTGCAGATGGTAAGCTGTAGAGTAAGCAGGCTTGATGTCAAGGAGTTTGTACAGTTCTCACATTGCTTTGGATGTGAATCAGCAGTCTCGATCTGAGATGACCTTATCAGGAAGGCCATATTGTGAAAATAGGTGGTTGACCAAAATAGAAGCAATGACTTGGGTGTCGGCAGTCTTTGTAGTAGGGGCTAAAATTATCCCCTTCATTAGGCCATGGTCCACTATGGCCAAAATAGAATCAAATCCATGGGACAGCAGTAGATCTGTGATAAGATCCATAGAGATTTGCGAAAAGGGTCGTGTTGATTGGGGTGCAGGGATCAGTTGATAGGGTGGTTTGTCAGGTTGTCTGATGATCTTGTGCTGTTGGCAGGTTGGGCAGCCTTTAACGTATTCGGTGACATAGTCCTTCATGGCTGGCCAGTAAACATATTCAGAGAGTTTGTGTAGTGTTTCAGCTATTCTGGGGTGTCCTGCAGCTTGATGATCGTGTACTTGTTGGAGTAATCTTCAACATAGTGATGGTTCATTTGGAATTAGGACTCTATTCCCATGTGTGGGTAGTTCTTGATCTGGTGTGTCGTCATCACTGGGGTCTATCATTTCTCGATGCTTCTTGATGACTCATTTGTCATCTTCTGTAATGATGGCGATCATTGGTTGATCAAATATGGTAATATCTTGGTTTTCTGGTTCTTGGGGTGCATAGTCAGGTCGTCTTGATGGTGCATCTGCTGGTCCATTCTTTTGACCAGGGATGTGCTTGATCTTGAGATTTGGTTGGAATCATTGCATGAATTGCACCCAGTGAATTTGTCGCTTGTTGAGGGTTTGGGGTTCCTTGTAGTGTGATAGGTTCTCGTGGTCACTCCAGACAATAATTTTGTGGGGTGATCCTTTGAGGTAGTGGTGCCATGTGTGCAGTGCGATAATTATAGCAAGCCATTCGAGTTCTGAGCAATGATAATTTCGTTCTGTTGGAGTGAAGGCTTTGGAATGGAATGCTATTGGGCAACGAATGCCGTTTTTGTCTTTTTGGTAGAGTACAGCTCCTGCTGTGTACTGTGATGCATCAGTTTCAATTTTGAAGGGTTTTCATGGGTCAGGTGTGATAAGAATAGGTTGATCTTCAAATTTCCTCTTGAGTTCGTCAAAGGCTTGTTGGTGCTTGGGTTTCCATTCGAACTTGACATTTTTGGACATTAGTGCATTGAGGGGTGCTGCATGTTTGGAGTAGTTTCGGATGAATTGTTGGTAGAAGTTACAGAATCCAATGAACTTTTGGATGTCTCAAGTTGTTTTTGGTGTAGGCCAATTTTTAATTCCTTTGAGTTTGGTGGCATCCATTTCAATTGAAGTGGGAGTAACTACTGCTCCTAGGTATTCGATGCATTGCTTTTCAAATTCACACTTCTCAGGTTTGAGGTATAAGTCATGTTTTCATAAGATTTCGAGTACTTCTCAGGTGATTTGTCATAGTTCTTCTTGGGTTTTGGCATGAATAAGAATGTCGTCCATGTAGACGAGTACTTGTCCTCTTTGAATGAGGTGGGCAAAGATATGATCCATCATGGATTGAAACATTGCGGGGCTGTTGCACATTCTGAAGAACATGACTGTTGGTTTGAATAATCCTCTGGGTGTTTTGAAGGCTCCTTTCCATTGGTCACCTTCACGAATGTGGATGTTGTTGTATCCAGCTCATACATTGAATTTTGTGAACCATTTTGATCCTTTGAGCTTGTTGAGTAGCGAGGATATAAGCAGTATTGGGTATGTGTTCTTGATTGTGTGCATATTGAGGTAACGGTAGTCTTGGCATGGTCATAGGTTACCATCTTTCTTCCCTATGAAGAAGAAGGGTGATGCCATTGGTGATTTGGATGGGCGAATGTATCCTTTAGCAAGGTTTTTGTCAATGAACTTGTCAAGTTCTTGCATTTCAATAGGTGATAGTCGATAAGGTTTGAATGACTTGGGTTCAAACGAATCCTTGAGTTCGATCTTGTGGTCCCAAGGTCTGCTTGGTGGAAATCAGGATGCTTTCTTCTTGGAAAATATGTCAAGGTAGTTGTGGAATTCCTTTGGAACGACTTTTCGTGGATCAGATTCTTTCTTCTGATCTCCATATTGTTGTGCGATAGCTTGTGAAGCATTTGCTTTGAAGTTGATTTCGAGGAATGATTCGGGTTCCAAGGTGATGTGGTTGAGTTCATCGATTTCTTTGTCATCCATGGTATGAAGGAGTTCTTGATAGATACATCCTGGGTCATCATTTCTCCAGGTGAGAGTTTGGTTTCTCCAGTCAATGTCAGGATTGTTTTCCATGAGCCACGGGGCTCTGAGGATGATCTTAGGTTTGCCAAGTTTCATAACTCATGTCATAACCAGTGTGATTTGGTTGTCAATCTCGATGTTGAGTATACATTCTTCAGTGGTTGTTCCAGCTTTATTGATTGATCCGTCGGCATTACGGACTTCAATTGGCCTTGGCAAGGGGCATGTTTTGAGGTTCCATTGGGTAATAAGGCTGTCATCAATGAAGTTTCCTCCTGCTCCTGAGTCTAGCAGGGTAAATGTATTGATGGGTTGTTGTTGGTTAAGGTGTATTCGTGCTGGAAGATATAGGATCTTGTTATGTTGCTGGGTGGTAACTTGGTTAATAGCTTGAGTTGGTTTTCAATAACTAGGTGGGTTTCTTGGTCATGGGTATCCATTGAATGAATATTCAGAATTGCTGCTTGCGATTTGTGAGTTATTGGAACTAGATGCGATGCTGGCTAGTCCCTTCTGGTAAAATCCTTTCCTTTCCCTTTTGAGTCATCTTTGTCACTTGATTCTTCTTCAATGTTGTTGAGTCTGGATTGTCGATGTTTTTGGAATCTTCTTCTGTGTTGATTTCGGGAATAGGAGGCTCAATTCTTTGACTTCTGCTTGTTGAGCAGGCATGATTGTGCATAGTGCTTGCCGGTTTTGCAGATGAAGCATAAGCCTTTGCTCCTGAGTTCATGGAGCTCTTGGGGTAGGAGGTTGTTGAGTTCTGATTCAATGCATGCTTTGATGATTTGATTAACTTGTTCACTTGTGTAGTAGTCGTTGTCAGATGATACTTCTGAAGAGTCTTTGTCTGATGACTGTTCAGATTTGCTATCTGTTCTGTCAATATTATTGAGCTTGTTTGTGAGGATGTTGTCAATGTCCATGGGACCATATCCTGGGGGGTTACGAGTTGTTTGAGACAGTGTATATGCTCGGAAGTTGTAGCTTTTGCTTGAAATACGAGATTTTGAATGCTTCTTGCAATGGGAGTTTGAGTAGTGTTGGTATGAATTTCTCAGGTGATCAGCAAATGATTGAAAGTGCACCAGTCCTCCTGTGTGGCAGGCTGCTGTGTAGACAGCTTCAGGGTCGTTTTCTGCTGGGCTTTGGTTAATGATGCCTTTGCAGTAATACGGGTCCAGTCCTTTAAGGAATAATGCGACTTTGGTCTCATTATGAGAGATGCCTGCTGAGGTACATAGGCTCTTGAATTGGTTGATGTATTCTTTGATTGGTCTGCCATTCTGTTTGAGGTGTGTGAGGCAGTCGATGCTGATAACAGTGGTAGAGGCTTGTTTAAATGAGTTGTCCAGCTCAGTGAAGAATTGTGCCAGGGTTTGTGTTGTGTTGAAGGTGTTTCTGGTGGTATGGGAGGTGACATAGGCCTCCTTCCATGTTGTAGCTGGTCCTCACATATTGAGGAGGGTCAACATGATCTTAGCAGAGTTGGAGGAGAGATTGGTTGGTTGGCATGCATAGTAAATTTGTAGGTCTCTTTTCCATTATGGGTAATTGGAGGGGTCTCCATAGAAGGGCTCGGGCTTCTCGACCTTTGGGTCTCATGTGTTTGACATGGTGGAATGTACTGACTGAGGTGATTGGGCTCTGGAGGCTGAATCAGGATACGGGGTAGTCAGATTGTACAGGTCTGGTCTGTGTGTGTTGATGAGGTTGGTGAGGATGCACTCTCGATTGGTGGGTGAGGTGGTTCTGATGTATAGTTGCTGTTCAGGTGTGAATGAGTTGTACCAGGCCTGCTGTGCTGAGGTGAGGGTGAGCAGATGGAGTGTTGGTTCTTCAGGTGATTCTCCTGGGGATTCAGACTGTTGGTTACTTCCTGAGTGGTATGAGTGTTCAGACTTGGTGTCGATGTGCTTGGGATCTCCTCTGTGTTGAAGGAAGGGGTTTGGCTGGATAGATTGTTCTGGTGTCATAGCTGCTTGGCTAATTCACTCAGAGTGCTCTCTGAGAGAAGCTTGTCTGATAAGTCCTGCTGTGGTGCTGGTTGAGGGTTTAATGGGGGGTGGAGTGTCATGAAAGGATTCAGCACATTGGATGGGCAGGGGTGGTGAATATGGGGTTTGCTCCAGTGAGCAGGTATGAAGCCAAAGTGAGGGATCTGAGGGCAGGGTCAGTTGGTGTTGTTGAGGTTGTTTGGATTTTCGGGATCGTGAGGAGGAAGATTGGTCAGGATTGGGCTCAGTCTGAGCTCATTGCTTTCCTTTTCCTGAGAACAGGGTGGCGTTGAAGAATCCATGGTGATGAAGGTGTCATGGGGTGGTTGCTGACTAGCTTGGATGAAATCCTATCTTGATTTCGAGTATCTCTGGGATTTCTCACAGTACAGCTTTAATCTTTCTTGAATCCAGTTGTGCTTCTGGATGGTGGACTATTTCTGTAGTGTGCAAAATCCACAGTTGCACTAGGGGTCTATCTTTCCTTTCTGGTTACCCTTCAATTGGATACTCCTTTGTATGTGGCTTAGAGTTATTCCATGGCACGGCTATTGTCTCCCACAGCCAGTCTGGTGCTTGATGTGGGTGCTTTTCTCCTTTACTTGTTATCCAAGATAATGGCTAGTTATCCAGGCTTTCAAGGATTGGCTCTGCCCTTTGTTATCAGTCTGGAGTAGGTTGCAGTTGTTTTCCAGGTTCGCCAAGGTTCCTACAATCTGTCTAAATTGCTTTAGATGGAGCAGTTTCCTCTCTCCAA